>OOFC01050869.1:0-43390 GCA_900323345.1 Pseudochromis fuscus | reverse complement strand
CATATTTTAGTACAAAGCCCAAACAAATTGTAATATAGACTAGGGCTGCAGCTATCGATTATTGTAGTAATCGAGTATTCTATCAAAATTTCTATCGAGTAATCATACAAGAAACGCTTATTAAGAAATACTAGCAGAATCCCTGATGATCGTATGCTTCCCCTTAATGTGGTATTTTAAGCTGGAATTGCTTCGCCGAAAAGAAAACTCCTTCCTGCAGAGTGTGCATAATACTTTGTCAGTCGACTGTTCAGTGAGGACTAACTCACGCTGTTTCGCGTTTTAACCCCCCCAAAAAAAAGCAGAAACCAAAAGCGTGCTCGCTGGCGTCTTCCGTTTTCCGTTTTATCAGGTGGTTCTACTGCCCAATTGCGTATGCGCGACGGCAACTCTACTTCTTCTTCTTCTTCTGTTTGTTTTACAGTGGTTGGAACTTTGTTGCTCATTACCGCCACCTAGCTAATTCTCTGGAAAAACCATAGGGAAAAACACTACTCTGTGATCAAATGCCGCTTCGGTTCGAGGCTTTTTTGCCTGGAGGATTTTTCAAAACTGAAGCTTCACTAGAGCTTTATACATAATAATAATATTAATAATAACAACAACAATCCGAGGGACCAAATCACTGATTTAACTTTCATGCTTTAAATTACATTTTGCTGCTAGTGCTGACATACTTTCACTTAGGATTTTTATGCTGTATTTTTGTTTTTACTTACTTAAAACCATCTCAATACTTCCTCTATTAATGCAACTACATGCATCTCCCAGCCAACAATGACATCTAGTGGTCAAAAACCAACAGTGCACCAAGTAAGGAGAAGGATAAAGTTGACTGTTTTTAAACTAAACAATAAAAAATGATAGTTTTGTTGATATGTGCTTACAGTTGTAATCTTTTCTATCTACAACTGCTTCCACACAGCTCACAAATCATAAAAAGCAGCAGAGAAAACCTCCATAAAGCTCTAATCTTTAAGCTTTATAATATGTGTTGTGGGTTATTTTCTAGGTTTTAGGAGAACAGGTTAAAAGAATGAGAACAAACATGCAAAGCACAGATGTCAAACATTTAAAGGATGGAGGAAAGTGAGAATTAAAAGCTTTTAGAAAACAGAAAGGGATCAGTTTGTGCTGATGACAAAACAGCATGCAGTCAAAGTAAAAATAAGTAAAGTTCCCTGGCATCAAATAAAGACATTTAGAGCAGGTAGAAAAGAGTCTAAAGCTGTGAAACTTAGGACAGACTGCAGCTTATAAATACTGGAGAACATGCATGTACGACACAACAGAAATTCATACAAATATCAAATGTGGTTCTGAGTAGATCCGTCACAGCTACACACAGGTATCTCCTCAATGCTGCTTTCAATCCAGACTGTATGTAGAAAAGACGAAGCTAACGTGGTGTCGCCCATTGGTTTGTGTTTTGAATCCAGGAGTTTGACATTTTAACGTCACCATGTTCAGGGTATATGCAGGAGTCCTGAGGTTCATTTCAATACCTTTTAAAGATCTTCAAAAACAATTTTAACACCTCATCGACACTTCAAGGCGTCATTACCAGCAACACGTTTAACTGACTAAATAGTTGTAGTTTGCAATTAAATATATAAGCACAAACATACAACAGAACTCAGAAAGATAAAATTGAATAAAGCTCGAAAGAATAAGTTCAACCAAACCAAAATGCTGGAACCATCGCACCTTGACTCAACACTTGGTTTGGTTTTCCTTTGGCAACAAGTACCTGGAACCTGGTACCACTTTTTTAGTACCTGCTCACCTGCGGTTCCAAAAAAGGACCTGAACAGATACTAGCGGTTACTAAAATGTGAATGGTCACAATCGTCGCTGCATCATCGCTGTGCCGCATGCAAATATTTGCACCCACAACACAGTCTGCACGGTTATAGTCAGAATAACAAGTTTGTACTACAATGGGGAAAACACTAAACACCATCTGGCACTCCAAATGTGCCCATTTACACATTGTTGTTTGCATTAGTTAGAGGAAAGCAAATTACACATTCATGGATACTTGTTGTCAAAGCTTGAATGCCAAGAAAATTTGATACTTCAAAAAAATTGCGATTAAGAGTTTTTAATACTTTTTAAGGGATTTAATGTTCCAACATCTGATTTATCAACTTTTAATACTTTTTAAGACCCAGCAGACACCCTGATGTTGGTTGTATGGAATGAGGGGGCGGGTCTGACCTTTGAACCTGAGGTCACTGTCCAATGTGTATGAAACTCAACCTCGGCGCTGCTCACACTGGAGACCACAGCTGTCGCTAAAGCTAACCATGCCCTTCATAGTTCACTCCCAAAACAAGCTAGTGCATTCACAATACGATACCGTACGTACTGGTAGCTCTTACCGGTATTTGCGCCACCTTCGTTGAAAACAATGTATTTCCAACTCCATTTGTCATAGTTCAAAGCTGCATGAACTACATTTTTCCCTGAGGTAACGTCAGTGACGTAGTATTATCTTTTACCAACATCAAGGTACAACAGATTTTATCACGTAGTTGGTGCATTCATGCCATTTTGGGGTCTTTATACACACACAAGTAGTGTGGGACTGGAATTCCCCTTTACCGTTTTTACCGCTGTTACTTCGGCGACGCCCTCTGACTACGGTAGCCATAATTAACCAATATTGATCCATATATAAGGTGCATCGATAAAGGCGCACTGTTGGTTTTTGAGAAAATTAAAGGCTTTTAGGTGGAGCCTTACAGTGCGGAAAATACGGTAATTAATGATGTAATGATTGTCAGAAGGAATTTAGCTAATGACTTCAGAATGACCTGTGGAAAAAATTTATTGACTATAAGTAACTTTTGAGTGGAAGTCAACTGGAGCCAGGATGTTTTTGGAGCCGTCATTGATTGGCCGTTTTGAGTATTGCACTTTTTTGAACTTCCATATTGGCCTAATTTTTGAGACCCGGTTGCTTGGTCCATTTCTACATACAGTCTATGTTTCACTGCAACTGGATGAACATGAAAACACACACACATGCTTCAAGAGGAAAAAAAAAACCACGTAAGCAGGGCAAAACAGAGAGAAATGGAAGTGGAGGCCAACCTGCAGAGACTCCGCCTGATGTCTCAGCAGCACCTGACTGGCTGGACCCTGCTGCTCAGTCACACACACACACGCACACACACACACACACGCACGCACACGCACACAAAATGAAATACATGCACACAAAGTCGCTGTAAAACATCGGGGCGGTGCTTAAGAATGACACAGTGGTGGTTGCTGACAGGTACATGACAACATTGACAGCGAACACAGAAACAATAAACACCAACACAGGCTGGAAGCAGACCGAGACGAGCCTGAGGCAATAAGGGCAACAGTAGCTTTTCATGCAGTTCACAGATAAAAACCACCAACTGCAGACAGTGTGACAGAGGAGACAGAAAAGTAACAGTGTGACATAAACAGCACAACATCAGAAACAAAGAAAAAACACAGAATGGAGCATTTACGTTTCTCCGCTGCGTCGCCAATGATGATCTTTCCTCCTCTCTTGCTGGTCTTCTCCACAGACAGCGCCGTGCTCAGGCCTTGCTCGTGCTTCCCCAGACCCTGGCCTTCTTTGAAGCCGTACTTCTGCATGATCTTATGGGCCACCGTACCTCTGTGGGAGGAGACAGAGAAACATCTGTGTTTATCTGTGTTTCATTTACGGACATTACACATGTGCACCAAATTCAAAGCCTTTCCTCCAGAATTAATTCAGTAAAGCACATAGAGAGCATAAACCTCTGTCCAGACATAATCCAGCTGTACTGATACTACAGACTGAACAGTTACCCTGTTGTGGTGAAGCAGCAAAACTATGTTGTTAAAACATTCACAAATCATTTTCAGATAGGGATTGTCTTTTTGGACAAGATCCCATTAAGATATTTCTATTTCTTGGGTAATATCCATAGATGGTATATAGAAATAGACGATGTGACCAGGGCTATAGAAAAAACCATTGCAAACATGCAAAAAAAGGGCAGTACTAAGCTGAGAGAAGAGGAAGATTTCAGGGCGTTTTCAGTTTGACTGACAGGTCTGGTCTCCAATGAGACCACATCTGTCACACAGATTGAACAGTATCCTCAGGTTCACGGGTTAGACCCACGTCCTCACTCCCTTCATATCAAAATATGGTGACTTCTGGCTCCAAACAACCAACATGGTGACATTCAAAGTACCATACTACATAGTATCTGATAAACAAAAACCTCCTTGGCAGAGGTAAAAACATCCAGGTAACTTTACTGTAGCTTCAAACTAAATACCTAAATGATATTTGTATAATATTACCCAATCAGTTTTCATTCCACGAGAAATTATTTCAAGTTGAAAACGCAGTGTCCCTGCCAGTTGTGCAGGGACCACTCACCCCATGTTGGCCAGGAAGGAGCTGGTTGGTCCGGGTGGAGAACGTGGCCGCTCTGAGTCCTCGTACATGGGTGGAGGGATGGCAGCCTTCGAGCCTCTGGCAGGACGACCTTCATCCTCGTAGGAAAATGAAGTGGAGCCTAAACACACACACAAAACATGACCTCTGCAGACATGTATCGCTGTACTAAAGATCACCACTACATTTTTCAGTTGAATTTTCAGTTTTGGGAAATAATACTGAAGCAAACAAGAACTGGCTTTTCTTCAGTAAACAATAATTAAAAGGTGATTATATCAGCTGATGTTATATAGCCACTCTCACACTGTAAAATACGTGAAGAGATGAGACTGCCCTCTGCTGGACAAACTACTACTTAACACTTCACACTACTAACATCTCAAATGAAAGCCAAAAAAAATAAGTCACCACCTGGATTGAACTAAGCAAATAGATAAGATCCTTCTATTGGAGAATGACTGCACTGATTAATATGCTCCTGTTTTTAAACCCTGACGGATGCAGTGAGTTGCTTCTCATTTCTTAAACAGGCATGCTGAAGACAGATCCCATGGTTGTGGGAAAAAATGTTACAGCCAGGACAATCAAATTATTTCCTGCATTAAGTAAAGAAAACAACCAAGGAAATTAAAACTAGGTTAAAAACTGTTGAACGCATCATCAAAACCTGGAAGGATGGTGGTGAACCATAATCTTCAATGAAGCAGTGTGGTTGGGAAAAAAATTGGAAACATTTTTGACTGATCGTGATCAGAGATCACTGAAACATTTGGTGAAATTAAATCAAAATATCAACAGCAGAACTCACAGCTGTGTTAAATAGTAAAAGTCAGATCAAGTCAGGGAAAGAAGAGAGGTGGGTGAAGTGATGCTCCCATCATACTGAGAGCTGATCGTATGACCCTCTGTGGGTGGTGTTACAATGTGGGGTTGCTGCTGTTGGTCACGTTGGTTGTGAGGTCAGCTGACACTGAATATACTGACTGACCAGGTTTTTCCATCAATGGATTTTTCCAGGATTCATCAGGCTCAGATTGTGACTGAGTGGTGCAAGGACCCTGAGACTTGGTTTTTACACACGGACTAACCACCAGAGTCCAGACCTGAGCCCCACTGGGAATCTTATGGATGTGCTGAACTTGATTAACAAAACGATGCCACGCTGAACGCATGCTGTAATCAAAGATAAAGGTGATCCAATAAAATATTAGTGTGTGTGACTTTTTTAACCAGGGAGTGTATTTTTGTAGATTAAGGGATGCTAAATTAACCCGTAGTCGTCATTACCATTTAAACTGATCCAGATATTAACAACAATTTAAAGCTATTGAGGTCACTGTAATGCAGGCTTCATGGCTCATGTGTTGAATTACAGCGCCATGAGAATAAAAAAACAAACAAAAGAAAAACAAAACAAATATATTTCAAGTAAACTTCAGTGAAAAGAACTCAAGCTCATTTTCACCCATCCAACCAAATCTTAACACCATTCATGTTCTTCTTAATAACTGAAGTGCAGTGTCTGTTCTGTTTCTTTAAAAGTCTAAAAAGTCTCTATGTTGTTTTTACTGTTGCTGCACTGGAGGTTGTGATGCTGTTAGTGTTTCCACCTGATGGCTCATCACACTCACCGTCTCTGTCTACAAGTGATGAAGGAGGAGCAATGGCTGCTCCACCCATACCTGGGAGAGAGGGGAAAACAAACAGGAGTCAAAAAGTGACTTTTTGTTTTGGTCATTTAAAACATGCCAACTGTGACACACAGCTGGAAAATTATTTGTAATGTCTCAAGTGTTTTTGTGTTCGACCACAGACTGAATTTAGAAATGGATAAAGCAATGGGATGCTGAAGTGTAAAAAAAAAAAAAAAAAAAAAAAAAGGTGTAATACCTCCAACAGCCACTAGATGTAGCTCCAAATAAATAAAAAAATTTTCAAAAATGGTGATTTTCAATCACCACACTATACTTACTAAATAGTAAATATACTGAGGGAATTTAAAAATGCTAAATTCAGTTTTAATTTTTAAATGACATAATTTGAAGCCAGTTATCAAATGAAAGCACTTCAGATTAAGAAAAAAAAAAATCAAGAATAAAGCAATAAGTTCTTCTTTAATTGGATCACTATCCAAAAATGAGACATGTAAAATATGGCATGGTTGTCAATATCTGGTGTGAGCAACATTTGCTGCCGGCACTGGGCCTCAGCGTGGTGTCGAGTTACTGAGAGCATCAACCTCTGAGGGACAGTGTCACTGGAGACTTGTACTGTGACTTCTCTCTGGCTTCTTCTCTCCATGAGCATACCAACACCTGATGTTGGGAAACTTGTGTGAGTCGTGGTGTGGTAACAAGTGAGACACTGGTCAAAAAGTGATGGCATTTTATAGCCAAAGTGAGTACTACTCAAGGATTTACAGCACCAAGACAAACCTCTCCCCATGGTGCTCTGTCTATGAGTGCACAGAAAGGTTTGGCAGCAGTGCCTGATCTCCCCAGTGCACATGTGGCCTGAAATCTTTCAGGCAGATCTGACTGTAACTAAAATACAGAGAAATTGTTATTTGGAAGTTTGAACCCGGCTGAAACAAAAATCCTTGGCAAGGAAACATTTGCATTTTTTAAATTCCCTCAGTGTACTTTTTTCAACATTCTGATGTCATGAACTAAAGCCAACTCTTCTCATCAGGGATCTGGTGGCCCATCTGAAAATAATACATTTTTAAATAGATATTTTTTTAAAAAAGGGGAAGATTTAAAGACATGGTTAGTTTAACTGACCCGCCTCCTCACTCTTCCTTCACATCCAAATATGGTCACTTCTGCCTCCAGCCACATTCGAATACCAAAATCTTGGCTTCAAAATGGAAGTCCACAAACCAACGGGTGACATCATGTTTCATCCATTCTACATACAGTCCTTGGTTATTACATAATCATGTAATTTAGTGATTGTGACATCTTGATGTAGTGTCCCAGTGAACATCTTGCAATTGACTAGTTTCAACTTCTAAATGGTGCAATTTGTTTCCAAAAAAAGAAGAAGTATGAAATGCAGAAAAACATCAGATGAATTATCTGTGACAAACAAAAAAAACCTCATGTTTTGGTTCCTCAAGGAGCTGAGTCTGTCATTTGACATCAGATGATGTTAAAAGGTACAAGACTGGCCTTTAGACAGTTGTGCAGTTTATATTACTGGTTTAACTTGATAAATATCTTAAAGAGCTATTAAGGTTTCAGACTGATTTTACATGTCAATCAGGCTTAAAATATCCAAGTTACATGTACACCTTCAGTTCTTACTGTGAAAAGTACTCACTTCGCTTCCTCCGCTCTTTCTCATACTCTTCCTCTTCATCTGAATCTTCTTCTGCTGTCGGGAAACGGGAGAAACCGCTCGGAGCTCCGGCTTCATGTCGGTCTTTCCTCTTCCTGCAACAGACCAGGGTCAGGATTTAGTCCAGTGTCTACACAAATACTACCCTTGAGCACATTTCTGGATTTGTTCTGGGCGTCTGACTACAAACAAACAAAAAAATGCCCTTTGGTTCTTGCAATTTCTTGTCTGCCTGTATAGGAGCAATAACAGCTGCAACAAGATTCCACCACTTATTCACTAATAAGTAAAAAGAGATAAGTAAAGGAATCTGTTCTCTATCGTTCTCTCAGTAGAGGAGAACATTGTGTCTGAGATTTTAAATGTAAAAGTCACTTTTTTCTTCCTAGATTATATTCTCTAGTGAGCAGGATAAACAAGCATGGCCCTACTTTTCCCTCTCCTCGATCTCCTTCTGTCGCTCCTGCTCCCTCTGTCGCTGCCGTTCCTCTCTGTGCCGCTTCACCACCTTCTCGTAGTCATTGGGAAACATCGGGTCATACTCATCTGCCAACGGGATCAGCACATCACCGGCGGAAAATCCACTGGGCACTGCGTCCTGACAGGGGCACAGATGCAAGACGAGATCACAAAAGCAGAATGGTCTCGGTCCATTCAAATCGAATCAAAAAGGAGTGTCATCAACATCATCAATATGCAAATGTTATCACTAAGTGAGACAGACCTTGAGTCCAGCGGCAGCATGTGGAGGAGTGTCTGTGATCTGTCGCTCATCACTGGAACCTCCTCGCTTTAGATCAATGACAGGTGCCAAGACAGTGGCCTGCTTCATCCGCTGGGTCTGCAAACACACAGAGACAAAACCAGTGTTCATAGCGTTGCTTTGGTGCTACTGTTAGATACCACTGTAGAGCAAATATGCACATCATCATATGCCTTTGCTGAAGAGTATGCATTCATTTCTTAGTTGCAATCAAGTTTTAGATATTTTTTTTGCAACAACACAAATAGTTTGGAAACCAGTTGTGCTGCAATACTGATGTGCACTTACAGAGAATTTTTCAGTAATAGTAGAAAATGTCTCGTGTTGTATAGCCTCTGAGAACAATAATTCTTGTGGGAAAGACAGACATGAGACACTTAATATTATTCATAGCAGAGCGCATCCTCTCTGTGACATCTCCTATTCATCTCCTGTACTGGCACACAGTCACGTATTTAGTCTTTTTTCAGTGTACACTATAATACATATCATTGCACTGCAGCTGCTTACCTTGGCCTGGGTCAGAGCCGCCTTCTTCACCTTCAGCTGAGACTGCAGCAGCTTGAAGTTTTTGGACCAGCCCTCAGTCTTGGTGTCACTGGCACCAACACCGAGGTCATCGTACAGCGACATCTCTGTTTGTGTTTACCTTCAGACACACAAAACACGTTTCAACTTTTCATTCGAGCTTCGTTTGGTTCAACACCTAGACAGAAAACAAGGTTGTAAATAACGCAACTGTTTAATTATAAAGGCGTAAAGGTGTTACATTTTGCAGCTGAACTACAAATCACTCATATTTTCAGTAAATAGTTCATAAAGAAATGCAGCAGGCCAGGAGAGTCTAGCTAACTATGAGCTAACAAAGCTAAAGCTGATATTGCCACTGAACTGCCTCCTACGAGTTAAGTTTAAACAAACCTACCGTCCAGGTATTACAGCTGGGCTTCAACCTACTAATACTAGAAGTGTGTGGACATTAACGAACAGTAAATTGGTAAAATCTAATAAAAAGGCTTGCCACTGCACACATGATACACTTCCCCGCTGTATGTGACGGAAAGCAGCCGCACGACAACACAAACTAAGCGCGACAGTCAACAACGTCTGACGGCACTGTTTGCTGTTGCGCCCTCTAACGACGGGATGACCTTTTTGGGCTGTGATAGTTGTTAAAGGTTGTTACCATTGACTGTATATATAAATCTATATATATTTTATATAAGAATATACATCTCTACATGCCGTCTATGGTTGTTACTAATAGTTTACTGGACTACAAACATGGCGTCTGCTGGACAAGCCGCTGCCGACCACGTGATTGCTGATTTCGTCTTTAAGTGAGTGGCGATTAGAGAAATCGAAAGTAAGCGGCAGAAGTTGGGAGGCGATAGGAGGTCGCGCAGGGACGATGGTTGTTGGCGGTCTGGATTTACATGGGGAAAATGTTGTAAGTCAGCATCGAGTTGATGGATCCGGGTGTTTTCTGCTTCACTGTCTGCGCTGTGATGCTCTGTCTGCTCGGAGGTGCGCGTTTCTCCAGCGCCAGTAAGTACAAACTCTCCACATGAGATTAGAAGTCAATTTAAAGAACCATCAGATTATTAGAATAAGCAGAATAACAGGAAAGAAAGAAATTATTATCTGTTTTCACTTATTTCTTCAGTAGAAATTATAATTATAACGCTGCAATAACAATATAAAAGCCTTTATTGTGACAGTGCACATCTCATACAGTAAAAGTTTCAGATTCAGTTCTGACTTCACCTCTGAGTTCTGCTTTCTAATCTCTTGTGTAAGATATTCACAAATTTTTCATGCTTTGTTTTTTTTTTTTTTAACGTAAAGCACTTTGAATTACAGTGATTTGCTTGAAAGGTGCCATATAAATAAAGTTTGATTTACTGATTGATTCATTAATTGTAGCAGTAATCTTCAATATTAAACCTACCTACACCATGTCTCAAGTGAGGTAGGATGTTGTGACTCTTGCCATTAACCCGGCCAGTGTACATTTGTTACTGATTGATATCAGCATGCACTATAAAACAACAACAACAGCTAATGTGAATCATCACATACAGAATTTTTTACACCAGTCATGAGATCTTTCTTGTAGATTTATTTATTTATTTTCTACCACCTGTGTGTATGTGTCTCTGCAGAATGTCTTCCGTCCATGTCCCTGTTAATTTTGTCATATTGTTTTTATTTTTTATTTTTGCAGATAATTGTCCATGTCCACAAATTCCACCAAGGCATCTGACTGAACCTCCACCACAGACCTGCTATCAGCTCAACAGCCACTTTCGCTACACATGTGTAGATGGTTACGTGAGGAAAGTAGGAACCTCAAATCTTAGCAGATGCAAAGAAACTGACGGTGTCCCTCAGTGGTCCACGCCATCCCTCGAGTGTATACGTAAGTTTGATCTGTTTTGTGGTTATTGTGTGGTTTGTGTGAACTTATGAAGTCATTTTTGAGAGAATAAAGCGACCTGGGTTGTTGTTTCTCTTCCTAATTGGCTAGCTACATAGACATAGGATTTTTTTCGCTGTTCTCATACAGTCTAAATGAGAACTTTTCCAAGTCTATGGTAATCACAACTTGAGCTTTACAGAAATGTATTAAGCAGTCAAAAAATTGCTATCGCGTTACATAATGGGAAGTACATGATCCATTGCTTTGGAGCTTTTGGAAATAACTTTATGGTTTATTTACACTGTCATGTTGAATAACAAGTATTGAATTTATTTTGTTTAAGCGGACCCAAAAAGAATCACAACACAACCACCAACGACCACAGAAAATGGTAAGGGTATGTTATGTATCAAAAGGAGAATACTGTTACTAATTATAATGTCTAGCATAATAAATTAATTATAACACTCGTCACAACGGATCTGGAGAAATGTTTCTCAAAGTATTTTTTAATTGTGTATATACTGGATCATATAAACATGGAGTCAGTTTTAGTATAATCATGTTGTTGGTATGTATGATTAATGATGGTCTGATTTTGCAGAGAGTCACAGTGATAACCCCCACGACTCCATCATTACCACTACAGTCAGTGAGTTCTGTACTTGCATGCAAGTTGGAGACAAAAAATACCAAAAGAATACTAATCAACTAACAAGTAATGATAAAGCTAATACAAACACTACAATCATCTGTCTGGATCATTGTTTTTACTAGTGGCAGCAGATATTGTGTTTGTAGTAATGATTGGATGCAGAAGTTGTACTAATGTTGTAGATTTTTGTTAAGTACAGTCTAGCTCATTAAAGTGAGCTGATGATTACAACATGGGAAGTAGTCCAGACAAATAGCTTGATGTTTATGTGCTAACATTGACAGGAAATTGTGGGAACACTGCAGCTAGGCAACACCAACATGGACGCCACAAGACTCCTTGTTAAAAGCTCATTAGCTGATATTAAGCCCTGTTCATACTTGGTTTTAAGATGCGTCTTGGGTGATTGGATCATAGGTGGGCAGCACTAAATACAAGTGTGAACACACTGAGTCACGTCTTGTGAGAAATTAGCACAGCGTACAGTGTGAACGTGCTGCAACAATAGAAAGATGAGGTCAGTCAGTATCATAGCATAAAATTACATAGAGGAACTCTATACAACTAGATACAATATATCTTCCTGCCATCAACTGAAAAACAAACTTCCGCCCCCGCCTCATTTCTGAAAACGTCAGCATGTCGTCAGCAACTCCTGAGCTTTAAGAAAATGTTCACTGATTAGAAGTTAAACCTGTAGCTTTAATTGTTGTACAATTTGCATCAGTGCTTGTATTTGTATCAGTGCTGCTTGGTGTAGTAGCAGTAGGAGCCCAAAAGAACAGCAGTTGTATCATTCAACAGCACAGAGTAACTAACACAAAACCGTGCATGGTTTTTCAACTTCTGCTAGCAATGGTGCATGTTCAGTAGAAATATATAACCAGTGTGTTGCTCACTTATGGAGAGCTATGGACTGCACTGTGGTGTCACTTGTGAGCTGATGCATGAGTAAAGACCAAGTCACAGTACGAGTTTGTTTCTATTAGTTGGTGGTAGAAGAGGCAACAGAGGTGGAATTTGTACTAACACGAATATTAGCAATAAAACAAATAGTCATACATATTAATTAATTTCTTTTCTTATCAACAGAAACTTCCACCAGCCCAAACATGACCTGGAATGTAAGCACCATTTCTTCAGTGGCTGTAGAGACAGACAGCATGGCACCAACCCAAAACGGTAAATGGCTTGTGGTCATGGACACTGTGCCAGTTACCCTCAATTAACCCACATGAGCCATCATGTTTGTAAAAGCCTGATAAAAATGTTAACATTGAATAGACCGCAGTTTTACAACTAGAAAGCAGAGAGCACAGACCTCCAGCTGTACTGATGCCATGCACTGAGCACTGTTGCCCTCTTGTGGTGAAATACCAACACTATCCTGTGAAATAGCAACACTATTCACCTTTTATAAGAGATTGGGATTTTCTAGGATTCCTGGATATTTTTCCAGGATCTTGCCACCCAAAAAATATTTTGTTCCTGTGGGCAGGGTCATTGAATAAGTGCCTGTTGTCCTAAAATGGTTACTGTCTGCAGTGGCCCAGCTGCTGCAGGTATACGCCCCCCTCTCCTTCTTCCACTAATCACTGTACAGCATAGTTGGCAACATTCCAGTGGTTGGGGGAGGACAGATTGATTCACAGGTTGAATCCGGCCAATTCAGTTGTACCGCTGTTCAAATTAGCCAGTTGCAGCATGTTAGCAGCAGCATTAAGTGAGCAACATAAGGTGAGTTAATATTTACGGATGGACGAGTTGATCTTTTTTGCCACTGCCAATGAAAGTCCTGAATTAACTTGTGAAAGGTATTGATTGAAAAAAATTTCAGAGTGTATATATTTAGGAATTCATCATCTGTTTTTCAGGGTTGACATCTTAAGTGGGGATGGGTGTGTTTCTGAGCTAAGTGTTAAGTGCTGGGAGATGCACTAAAACCCTGTTGGTTCTGCATTTTTAATCAGAAAAGCCACAACTATATAAAAAGTAGGAGTGGTCAACATGAAACTTCCTACAATGAGTCATTGTGTGTATTTAAAACCACCCACTTTCTTCTTCCATGTAACCTCTTAATACATGATCATGTGATGTGCGCTAATGATTCCACTACCTTTATATTTTTATTATATATCAAGTCATTCTGACTTTTGAAGTGAGCCACACAGCATGCCATTACTGTATCCAAGAAGCATCATACAATCATGGCAGCTAGACTTACTAGTGGCCTACTAGAGGTTACTTGAAACCTCCACCAAGTAACCTCTACAAGTCTTCAAGTAATCTCTACCAAGTCTGGTTGCCCTGATTTTAAATTGCTACCTGGAAAGTCATGATCTGGATAACTGAGAATCCCCACAGACATTTGTTACTTTAGTTACAAATGTCATTTGGCTTTTGTTTGAGGTTTATTTTTTAACTTCTGAAACAGATTCCTGTTTCACTTAAACTCTGTATTGTCAACTTTTGACCAAAGCATATTTTGTCATTACACTTCCTAAGCTGTCTTTAGCTCTGAATTCTCTCTGTTGCTTGGTGCTTTTTTTAAAGGGTTTTTGAAAAATAATCTTATAAACAAATCATAAATAAGTTTTTTTGTAGTAAGGCAGTCTCTTTGTTGTTTTCAACAGTGAAACAAAGTATAGGAGCAGTCATAATCAGATAACTGTCATAATCATACAAGGACACAATCAGAATGCAGAAGCAAGATAAACGCAATAGGTTACAGGAGGCAGAAATGTGACCTATTTTTGGAAGTGTTTTTGAATAGCATCACAGATGAATAAGAAGTATTTCTTGTAATCTGAAAGAAGTACATCCAACTTTGTGATTGGGGAAACAATACCACATAGAGGCTGACAGTACTGTGTTTTTTAAAGAGACAGACGGCCTTTACTTGTATATAAAAACTTCAATTTCTTATTTTTATGTTTGACGTTAAAAATGAAAATCAAAGATGAGATAGAGCCTGGGCTGGGATAAAATTGTGCCACCTGCAAAGAGATGGACACTGAACAGGAATGATGATGGTGTGATGGCTGGAGGAGCTGTAGAGGTCCACAGCAGAGGCTGGAGTATCTGTCCATAGGACCACAATCAGCCGTACAGTCCACAGAGCTGGACTTTATGGAAGAGTGGCCAGAAGAAAGACATTACTGTCAGCTAAAAATAAGAAGGTACTCTGGTCAGATGAGACTAAAATTGAACTTTTTGACCGTAAAGGAAAATGCTATGTCCGGCGCACACCTAATGCATCTCATCACCCCAAGAACCCCATCCCCGCAGTACGCTTAGTGGTGGCAGTATAATGCTGTGGGGATGTTTTTCAGCAGCAGGGACTGGGAAGCTGGTCCAAGTTGAGGGAAAGACGGATGTTGCTAAATACAGGGATATTGTTGAGCAAAAGCTGTAGCAGTCTGTAAGTGATTTGAGACTAGGACGGAGGTTCACCTTCCAGCAGGACAATGACCCTAAGCACACTGCTAAAGCAACACTTGGGTGGCTTAAGGGGACACATATAAATGTGTGTGAATGACCTAGTCAAAGTCCAGACCTCGATCCAACTGAGAGTATGTGGTCAGACTTAAAATTTGCTGTTCACATGCGCAAACCATGAAACTTGAAGGAGCTGCAGCATGTTTCCCTTGAAGAATGGGCAAAAAACCTAGTGGCAGGATGTGGAGAGATGTGGAGAGACTTATCAAAAATGACTTGCAGCTGTGATTGCCGCAAAATGTGGCACTACAAGGTACTGACTTTGGGGGGTGAATACTTACACACAATGATGTTTTTTGTTATTTTGTCCTATTTGGTGTTTGCTTCACAGTAAAAAAAATATAATGTCTTCAAAGTTGTGGGCATGTTCTGTAAATTAAATGATGCAAACCCTCAAACAATCCATTTTAATTCCAGGGTGTGAGGCAACAAAACACGAAAAATGTCCAGGGGGTGAATACTTTTGCAAAGTACTGTATGTCCCTAAATCTTTCTCTTTTTGAAGCCTAAAAACTACTTCATGATTTTCAGATGGACCAGATCACTGAGAAGAAGAATTGACTTTAGCTAATGACATCAGAATGACTTGTGGAAAAAAATGTATTGACTGAATATCGAATATTTCAGGATTAAAAATGACCATTTTTGAAGTGAAGCCAGAGTTTTTTGGAGCCAGCATCTAGTGGATATCAGGAGTATCACACTTTTTTGCACCTCTGCATTGGTCTCATTTACATATATACATGTTTAGATATTGAACGGTAGCTGTGGAGATCACTGACATCAGCACATGTAAAGCCATCACTGTATCACCTTCCTTGTTAAACAGGTTTGATCCAAAAATTGGGATAAACACGAAATCTTTTTACAAGCACAACACATTTAGCTTGTACAGGGTGACACAAAAAATGGGAATCTTTTAACAATACAATAAAACCAAGAGTGATGGAAGAAAATTATTGTATTCATAGTAATTGAAACCTTAAAAGATGCCATTTAAGAAACAATGATTAAATTTTCATTTTTGTCTCCCATTGGTGCCACTTGCACATGTTTGCCAATACGCACTTCAAAAATTCCCATTTTTTTGGGTCACCCTGTATTTGTGATGTGCAGCAATAAGGTGGAAGCTGTGGCATTGGGAACTCCCTGTAATGGGCAGATATGGTAATTGTCTACTGTAAATTTGTCAGTGGGAAAAATAATAAAGGTTGAGAATTAAAATACAGTAATTCTAGTGACTTAACCCCATCCACATTTTACAAGTCTGTGTAATGCTAGAAAAAAAAAAAACACACACATGCAAGCACCTGATGCCCTAAAACCCACCACACTACAGTGCATGACATAAATAATTTAGCATTCTCCTTTACATAAAGCTCACACTGCCTTTTATCTAGAATTTAATGTGGAAATGTTTATGAATATTGCAGGAAAATCTAATTCATGTTTTTTTTTCTGTACAGGAAAAGTGAATTCTGGGCTGCACACCACAGCAAAGACCCAGACAACACAGAACTCCACATCCTCACCGAGGACTGCTAACAGCTACACCAACGCACCTTTTGAGGCCCAATGTAAGCTGAGTAACACTGTTGCTTCCCTACCTTAAAAAACAACAACAATGTGATGAATCATATTTAGGAGTAGGTCAAAGATGTTGTCTTTAATGGGATAAATCTTGGGACAAACTCATAAGAGGATATATTTTCAATATTAGGACAAAGTTCAGACGTACGGTACAGAGTTTATTGTAATCTTTGATGATTGAGGGGCAGGTGTTTTTTTAGCTCTGTAAGTAATTTAATTAAAAGATTCACATGGGAGGGTTACCACAGGAGGTGAGTTTTTTCTTAAATTTGTTCAAAGAAGATTCTTACTAGAAAATCTACCTCAGATTAATAAGGTGTTTGTAAATGACAGAAATGTTCTCAACTGTATTGGGATTGATAATCTCAATCCTTCATAAACTGGGAGCGCATGCTGTTGGCATTGTTTTCATTTTGTAGGCTGAATGCAGGGATGCGTCACATCATCTTCCAGACCTCTATAGGTCCTCATTTGCACATGTAAATGCCTCGCTAATGGCCAGAAATGGGACTGCAGGGCCATGTGCACGCAGAAGTCACAGAAACTGTGTGGTGGAATTAAATGATGACAGGAGATGGTATGATGAGAGCAGCCTGTGGTGAGACTTTATTGTAAGACCAAAGACATAGGGGTCACACAGCCGTCCCGACAAAGTCTAACTGGGGTCTGACAGGGTGTGGTTATTATAGACTCGGATTGTGTGTGTGTGTGTTTGTTTGGGTTTTCTGTGTGTCTGACTGAATGTGTGAGATGCATGGATGGTGTTTTCCTGGTGTTTACGCTCTCTCTTCCTGCTTAGGTCATATTGACCTGAGCACTATAGGAGAGAGGAGGGGGGAATGTGCAATATGTCATTAATATGTAATATGTCCAGTGTTGAGTTAATTTTCTACATGAGCTAGTTCAAAGTTCAGTTCACAAATTTTAAAATGAACTAGTTCAGTTCAAAGTTCATAATTCAGAGTTTTGAACTAAATTCACAGCTCCAAAAATGAACTAGTTCTTGGTTCTTTTTTTCCAATATGTTGCTGCGAGCCGTTACCCTGAGAATACTGGCATTTCCCCTTTGTTGCCACCCATTCAGTCCACACTAGCAGCCAGATGCAGCTTCCTCTCCTACAGTATGTTCTCAAAAACATGAGGAACGAATAAATCAGAGATAAGAAAAACATTGGTGAATTGTTTTTTTTTTCCTGTGTGAAACAGCACAAGGGATTACCAAAGCAGTGAGCATCAGTTCGGTATTGGTGATCGTCTGTGCTGTTATCGGGATCGGCTTCTTCCTGTATCGAAGGTAAGCTGGGAAAAATAAATCACGTCAACACGCAAAGGATGTTCATTCTGAGTGCGCTTGTGAATACTTGTTTTCTTATGATGCTGGTTATAAACGGTGTCTTCTGTGTGTCTCCTTTATATCTCAGGAAGTCACAAACCAACATTGGGCAGGCGACAGCAGAGGAAATGATGGCCATGAATCACAGTCCAGTAGGAGTGGCGTAGAGTGTGTATCCTATGACCGTCCGCCGTCAAACGGAGTGTTACTGGAAGGATCATCCCAATGCAGTGAAGAATGGGTTATTAAACCCTTATTGGACTGGGAATTGTGCGATTGTGTGTGTGTTTGTGTTGATGTCTGACAGCCTATTTGATGGTCTTTGGACGTTACTGCCAGTCACAACAGGACATTTGTTGTTTGCACAGGTAGAGGTAAATGTTCCTTTTTGCAGTTCTCAGGACATATTTAACCAAATATTATAAGTGCGCGTTAGGAACTTGTTGATAATATCTATAACCCTGTGACCTTTCACCACATGCTACAACTGCTTGATAGAATATATTCCTCTGTGCCAGGTTAAAAGGAGGGTGTCAAATAAGTAAAACTAAAGTCACATTTGCACTGGTACTACATCGCCTCACCTTGCCTCACCTCGGCTTTGGTGCATGTACACTGGCAAAAAAGTACCTGATACAACTTTTCCTGTGGTTCCAAAAAAGGACCCGGTCAGGTAGGAGCAGGTACTAAACTCTTATTGGTCGGAATCGTCACTGCGTTGTTGCGTCATCACTGCCCGGCACGTAATCTGTCCCCGCAAACACGCCATTTTTAAATCGTCGGCAAACCGTGCAGACCAAACTACAAGAAAAGAAATGGCATCTGTCTTCTTGCTGTGAAAAACAGCCACAGACCGAGAGTCAAAAACAGCAGTTGTTCCTCCATTGCTTCTTTCCGCACCTGTGTGTTGCATAGAAGATGACGTAACAAATGACGGCCACCTACACGGAGGAGGGACTATCCTCGGTAATGTAAATGCAACCGAGGCGGGCTGATCCGGGCTGATCCGGGGCGAGGTGAAGCAAGGAGGTACTTAAGTGGTTTAGCAACAAACCAGTAAAGTCAGAGTATGTGGTGAACCTCCTAAAACTAGATTGTGTTTTGTTGTCCTTGCAACACGAAGCTGAAGGGATTGACTTCTGTGAGGTTTATCCATAGAGTGTGTGCAGAGTGGACAAAAATAATGTGATGTCACCTGTGGACTCACATTTTGAAGCCAGGAGTTTGGCATTTACCACTTAGTCAGAGTTCAGGGTCCCCCTCCTTCTGGCAGTAATTAAACAAACACTGTTGACAAAACTGCAAGAGATTCATCAGGTGTTTGGTTATTAACAAAATCATGCAGAAGTGGTTAACTGACTGATCAGGGCATTTTCAAACAGGATGTTGGTACCCTTTAAACAAATGTGGGAACATTTTGTTGTCCCAGTAGGAATGGCCTAAAACATACAGTATCTTTGATCATGACCACTGCAGGCAGTGATAACTAAACATGGATTTAGCATTGCTGTTCCTGTATATACTTGTGCTGCACATTAACTGCATTTTTTATTAGGATGCTTGCACTGGGATTGCTGAGCTTCCCTTCTCAAACTTTATTGTGAATACAGCCCTTAAATACTTACTGTACTTCTTTTGGTCTAGTTCTCTCTGATGTGTAATTATTTTTCCACAAATGTGATTACATCTCATCGATGTAGTTGAAACAAGCTGTACTTTCAAACACGCTGGGTGCGGAGCAGTATTTTCCTAAAGGAAAAGGACTCAGCAAAAAATCAGTTGTAAATTTATGTCATGGTAATGAAAATGACACTTAAAATATAATATCACTTGAGAGGAATCATAAGGTCTTGGCGCTCTAAATGTAAAAAAAATAAATAAACTGGAGTGTATCAGACAGTTAAAATGTATTGCCAGTAAACCCTGTGAATGATAAGACTGACATGTTGTCTGAGCAGGCTACAGTGACCGTAGCAAGGAATGAACAGTTCAGATATAATGAAATAAATAAATGTTTGCAGCTGCTTGTTTGAATCATTCTTCTACATGGCATTCATGTTTTTGAAGGTCTGCATGCTCTGTTAGCTGGAGGTTCACATATACAATAGCAGACCACAAGGTTTCATAATATTTTCTGCAGACAAGTTTATCGGTGTTTCCTAGAAGGGTTAGTTCATCCACATGCACAAAAACATGTCATCACTGAAAGCTAAAAATATGGTCCCCCAGCAACTAGCAGATGTTTTGTTTTTTAACTTGTGGGACCAGACTGTCTTGAACTTTTACTACCACCCTAGTGCAATAAAACTTGTGCAGGAACTTGCATTTGTGTCCCCCCCACAGTCCAGAGTAGGGTAGTTTGCAAATATTCATCATGAGGGCGAGAATTAAACCATCAACTCTATGACAGCTGACTCATCAATGAATCCTGTTTTAGTAAGTTGGTCAAGATGAAAATGACGAAAACGTATTAACATCCATTTTAAAGAAACAGGTTTGCATTCACCTTACAACACAAAAGTATTAAGTTGGTGCAACTTAAATATCTAGATGTTGAGAAAGACCTGAACTTGTTTTTATGCTTGTTTGGCAGGGCTGACATCATATTATTCACCACAGTTACCATCAGTGCAAGGAATTGTTTTCATGGTAACATTTAAATGAGAGCTTATCAGATGGTGTAAAGTTTTAGCTCAATCAGTATTAAACCTGTAAGAACTGTAGGTTAGGCTTAATACACCTGGTCGAGCTTTAGCATTATTTTTGTGTAAGATTAAACTTGGTTACATTTAGTATTTCACAGGATGCTTCATAGGATTTTTTTTGTCTTACATTAATAACAACCCAAAACATTTAGGTTCACAAATTCACATAAATCTTCAAACGAACAAAAAAGCAGATGCAGGCGAAAAAACTTAAAGATCCAGGGGGTAATAAGACAGTTAGCATTTGGGCCTATACAGCCAACATTCTGCAGACAGTTCAGAACAATACATTTTCTAAAGTTGGTTAATTGAGTCCTCCAAATTCAAATTCTGCAATATTTTCCATCTATTGTTGTTTTTGATTGATTGATTTCAAACATGCAAAAATAAATGAACATGCAAAAAACATGTAAAGAAAAAAAGAGGAAAAAACATATTCACCTATTTGAAGAGTAATCCCTTGTAAGAGCCTGCAAATATTTTATTTACTATATTAATCTGCAGCTTCTAAACCATTTAAAGTTCATTTGGGTCTGGATTTTTGGAGGCTCTTTTTGGTCAAAGTGTTGTTGGAAGTGGGCAAATTTAGTTTGTGCACAAATTGGTAAAAAAAACAAAGTTGCACTACCTGTTGTACCTTGCTGTTGGTAAAAGATAAAACTACGTCACTGATGTTACCTCAGGGGAAAAAAATTTAACAGCTGTTCATGTAACTTTGAACAGTGACAAATGGAGTTGGAAATACATTGTTTTCAATGAAGGCGGTGCAAATACTGGTAAGAGCTACTGGTACGTACGGTACCGTATTGTGAATGTACTAGCTTGTTTTGGGAGTGAACGGAGTTGTTAGAACGTTGGTTTGTTTTCTATTAATAAAGTTTGACTGACTGACTTATCTGACTGTTTTGTTGACATTCACTTTAGTGCAGCTTCATCTAGATGGATGATAACACAACCCCAGACACTACAGTAGTTTCTATTCTATGCACCTTATAATGCAGTGCACCTTATACATGAAAACAGTTTTAAAATAGGCCATTCATTGAAGGTGCACCTTATAATCCGATGCGCCTTATAGTGCGGAAGATATGGTATCTCGTATTTCTTCATTCTGCTGAAACAGGATGTCAACTGTGATGAGATCAGTAGCTGGATACGTTAGAATTTATACACCCTGGTCTAAAAACATCGGTCTAAATATGACATAGTGTGGAAACATAAACTGCTCCTGGGTTGTTAAAACCACAAATGATGAGAAAACATCCTGAGAAATAGACTTGAATTTCCTCAGAGCTTTATCTCTGGGTCTAAGTGATAAGATAGAAGCTCATGTTTATGGCTGGAGCAAAGTGTGAGAAAGTCCACATGCAGATGTTTTTAATGTATAATTTAAAAGCTGAGCTGGATAAAATATAAAAGCTGAAACCAAAAAGTTCCCATGAATGTAGTTTTGTAATAATAGATTTATAATTATTTATAATCTTTGAACCTGTGTCACTTTACCTCAGTCAAGAAGAAAAAAGCCCCTGAAATGACCAAGACGATTTCCACAGTGGGCTTACTTGTGAATTACATATTTAACAACATCTCATCGTGGGTTAGTCGTCATTCTGTTTCCTGTTGTGGTGGACTTGTCACAAAGAGTCAAATACTGTTGTTTTTTTTGGACCAGATGTTATTCCTCTCTCTGAGGAAGCAGTTGTTTGACTGTTCCCAGCCGTTGAACATTAGTTTGAAGTGCAGAGACTCGACCAAGCCCAGAGCAAAGATTTCCTGTTTAATTCCCCTGCCACTTTCACAATATTCACCAGTGGTGGTCGTCCGCCTGCCCATGATAAATTATGAATTCAAATTGTACTATGAGTACTCGCCATGTGGATCCAAGTACTTGCTTGGGATATTTCTACTATCTCTTCAAAACGACTTCTCATATTCTTGGATTAATATTCCATTCATTTTTTGTATTCACAGGGTTGTTTTTACATGTAGAGTGGACAAGGTGTCACTAACGACAAAGCCATGTGGCAAACATTTCTGGGAAGCTGAGGCTGACTGATAGCAGCTGCCTCACCCAAGGAACTCAGTGAATCTCAGGCCCAGACGGGAGTGGATGACCAGCCCCTCACACAAAACGAGTGCAGATGTGGCGACAGGCTGAGTACAGAAATAAACGAAGCAAGTAAGGTCACTGGTGAAGTGCTAAAAAAGACTCCTGATGCCCAGTGGTTCAAAAAAACTCTGACTCCAATTGATTTCAATATAAAAATAGTCAGTTTAAATCATGGAATACTGAGTCAACACATTTTTTCCACAAGTCACACTGATGTCATGTCATCAGATAACCAACAGGTGTTGTCATGACAACTACTTCCATCTCATATTAACAGTGTATGATATTAACAGAGAGCAAATCTTCATAATATTATCACTTTTTTTTTTCTTAAACGGCTTGTGTGACATGAAACCAGAAACTAAATTTGGGTCAGCAAATGTCAGTAAATGATGGCAGCTCTTCATTCTGCTGAAACAGGATGTCAACTGTGATGAGATCTGTGGCTCACTGGTTAGTAATGCTGTAAACACTCCAGTCAAAAAACAACAGGTGTAAAGATAGTGGAGAACTGCTCCTGGGTTGTTAAAACCATAAATGATGAGAAAACATACTGAGAAATAGACTCGAGTTTCCTCAGAGCTTTATCTCTGGGTCTAAGTGAAATGAGAAAAGATGACATCTGTGGGTGGAGCAAAGTGTGAGATCAGAGTCCACATGCACAATGCCCATGGTCCACACAACTTCAATACCTATACATGACGTCCAAACATTGTCCACACTGCACAAAATATCCACACATCCACAATTCAAACATCCACGCTCCACAAAACAACCACACATCTACACTCCACACAATGACCTCACTCCACTCAACCCTCATACGTTATGTTTTGTGTCAATACCATGCGACAAATTCCTTAGAAAGGTCATAGCACACCATTCGCGACAGAACAACATATTTTTTGTTGTGGTTTTCTCTGTGCTGTGGAACGAATTACATGCCACACAACTGTCTGTAAGAAGAAGAATAAACACACTGAATAGTGAACAGTGTGGCCAAGGCATTCACATTGAGACACTAAATAATCAAAACTAGAGGAACTGACCAGCAGCTTTCTTTTTTATTTTATTTTAATTAGTGTCGACCACAGTCAGCTCTCCAATTAAACCACAGCAGAGACAACTGGAAGCTGTAGGCTTTTGAACAGTCACAGTGCAAACATGACCACAACACAAGAGAGCACAGTTTAATTTGAGGCCAGCAGCATTACAAAAAGTATTACAAAAATTCCAGCAAAAATGCCTGGTGGACTACATGATTAAGTCTTTGTGGCATTACTGCCATCGAGAGAACATCATCTGTCATCAGGTAGGCGATGGGTCCGATGCGAGCCCACACACACCTCTCACACAGCGGGCCTCCACCAGACACGCCGTCCGTCTGCGTGGAGACATAAAGATGAATCAGGTCAGTACAAACACAGAACAGCATGTGGAGGCTTGAGAATATTGTTATATCATATGTGTCCGGTAGGGTTGTCCTTACGCATCTCATCTGCCGTTTGCGCATCATGAATGCTGAACCAGGAGTGATGCAGTTGGGACAGTTTGTGACGGAGCACGGCAGAGGCTGGGCACCCGGCTGCAGGCAGCTGGACAGCTCTGACCTGAGGAAGTATTCCTGGAAGTAACAGGGAGGTGACGGGGTGGGAAGACGACGAGGGAGGACATGTAGTTTACTTCAAAAAACCTCTTCTGAAAAACACAATTTCTTCAATTTTATTTATTTTTTTAAATAGACACGATTTTGTTTTAGTAATTAATGGCAAAAAAACAGGAACATCATCAAGTCTGGAATTTCAGATTAAAATTAGGAGACTTTTCATTCTGCCTTCACCAGAGTTGTTTTTGTCCATGTCTGTCTGTCTGTTTGTAATATAAAAACTTAGGAACAAAGCTTAATACATTTTTTTAGTGTTCAACCAAGGATCCAATGGTTACATTTCAGGCAAGATCAAAGGATGCGATTATGTCAGAAAACAAAAAAAACAATCTCTTATAATGGGTGAATGTCTTTGAAAAAAAAAATCATAACTTTGTAACATCTTAATTGAATTCTGTAGAAAATCTACAAACATGCAGTATGATAATGTCTACAATCTGAGACAGTTTGCAAAGTGATGCTGTGTGATATGGTTGTCTAGTAACTTTCAGAGTATCCGCTCAAATTTGTTCTCATGAAAATATTTTTTTTTCTTGGACATTTGCAACATTAATCCCAAAGATTTTTTTTTTTCCTCATAAACTTGAGTTTTGTTCTTGCACATATACTACTTAAATCTCAAAAATTTAGGTTTTTCTTTTTTCTTACAGAAATACACCTTTGTCTCTTCCTGATCTACTGTTGCTTTTCCACTACATGGTAGCAGCTCGCAGTTACTTGGCTTGATTCGCCTTGGTAGCGAGGATATGACAGAGGATAATAGCTGTAGCTGGTGGTCAGGTGAAGGAGGAGAAGGTTCATGTTCGGTGTTGTGGTGCCACAGAGAGGAAGTTTGAAGATTGTTTCAGGACAGAAATTAGCTGTTTTAACTTTAAATATGTTGTTAATTCATCAAGTTAGAGCCTGGTTAAAAACTTGTGTGAGGTCCTGCTACAACCTCCGTCAGCTGTTCCACCAACCAGTCAGAGCTCAGCTAAAATTAAATATAAAGTTGCACTAAAGCCTGTTTTTGTTCTTTGAATCTAATTGGTAGTGATGGGTCTGGCAGCACTGATGTGTCGGCGCATGTGTCGAGCTCACAGGGCAAAACCCCGTGTCGGTGTGCGTATCGCGTTAAGAAAGTCACGTGACAATACAGCTGCTGTTTCGCCTGTATCGCCAAACTGTGTTTATAAGAAAGCGTGTCGGTCAGCGAGATTCTTCCCGAACCTCAATATATATAAATAAAATCCTCCTTGCCTAAAAGACAGGTACACAAACATCCTCACACAGTCGCGCCATTATGCTGAAATTGTCACGATCATGAATGTCATTGCATTCAGCTAAATTTGCAGAAATAAACAAACACAAGCACGTTGACCTCTGTAGCAGTCTGATCCCTCCTTTGTGTATAGATGACCTCATAATAGACATTTCAGTCATTGTTTTCTACGCCATGGCTAGGTCATTAAATCAGTATGTCAGCTTTTTTTTTGGTCTGCATTTTTTCTCATCGTCTAGCACCAGGAAAGGGGGTGCCAACTTTTTATGAGATTGATGCATATTTTAGTTTTGCAGCCAAATATTTTCATATTTAGCATGTGTGAGTGAGTGACCATCACCAGCCCTCCCTGGAATCTAGTCTGACATTCTTTATTAGATTTCCTTAGATTTATTAGATTAGAATTTCCTTTTTTAGATTTAGATTAGAAATCAGTATGTCAGCTGAGTCTGTCAGCTAGACTGCCTGTAATGATTGTTAAGATCCAACAGGTGTCAGTATTGAGCGACACAGTACGACACGTATCAATAGAGTTTGGCTAATGTGTTGCAACGCTTTATGAGGCCTCATCTACCCATCACTACTATTTAGCGTTTCTTTCCCACATAACAGAAACTTGTTAATCTGAGGATCACTGTACAGACTGTGTCGGCTTGCAAAAATTTGCAACAGTGATGACGCAGTGATGATTCTGCCCAATAACATTTTAGTACCTACTAGTACCTGCCTCGGCTCCTTTTTTGGATCCGCATGAGAGCGGGTACTAGAAAAGTGGAACTAGGAATTTTTTTCTTGTTGGAAAACTAAACCAAACCGAGTAGAGTCGATCCAGTACCATGTAGTGGAATGGCGCCATAATTACATTAGGACATTTTAAACTTTCTACATCTTTGTGTTGTAGCTCATGATTGAGGTTAGCTCTTGAGAGACTGGAGTACTTGAAATAACAACAAACAAAGTTTCTCAGGTTCCTGAGAACTCATCACTTTGTGTTTTTAAATCATTACATTGGTGAGCTCACGTGGGTTTTATGGTTTGACATATTTACAGGAAGTGTCGGCTGAGCCACATTTCCTGAGGAAAAATATACTCCTGAGATTTTGTTTTCTCCACCAGATGCATCTAAAGAGTGATTCATTGGTTTTACTAATTTATTCCGTTTCCCATCCTCAGCCTCTCAAGTGGGCTGAGTGCAGCACAGTGAAGCCTCCACTCCAGGGGGGAAATGATCAAAGAGCAAGAAAGAACAAAGAGCCATTTAAAAACAAAAAACACTAACTGCAAACAGACAATTTGATTTAACCAAACCAAACAAGTAAAAACAGACCAATGAGAACAAAACAGATGTTATATATATAGTAGTTACATTCAATTCATTTTTCTATATTTCATATTCTTTCTAATGTACTTTTGTACTTTGTTCTATCCACGCTGCAGAATTACCTCAGCTTATCTTATCCACCAGCATATGACCAAGATTCATCATATATTTGAAGGTGGGATGATACCATGGACTGGAATGGACAAAGCTAACATGACGTCACCCATAGATCTGTGGCCAGAAGGAGGAGGTGGGTCTGACCCTTGAACCTGAGCATACTGTCCAATGTGTATGAGACTCAACTTCAAAGCTGCTTCAAAAAGAGTAACATTCAGATGCGTGGTTAGTTTGATTGAGACCAGAGCTGAACTCCAGATCTGGGTCCTCACTCCTCCCATCATATCCAAATATGGTCACTTCTGGCTCCAAATAACCAACATCAAAATGTGAGTCCACAAACCAACAGGTGACATCATGTGAGCTTCTTCCATTCTATATACAGTCCATAGTTGCTTTACACTGAACACTGCTGCCCTCTTCTGGTGAAATAGCCATACTATCTTGGTAAAACATCAACCCTCCGATCGTGCCCAAAATGTTTACAGCAGTACAAGCGCAAGTGTTACTAACGAACAATATTTCTGTTCTGTTCCAGTAAGAACACCACAAACACTCGAGTCTTTTTGAAACATGTGCTCCAAAGATGTTCCAAGTGCTTTTTCCCCTTTGGTAAAATTAAATGGGGGGTCATTTGAAGGGTGGTATCACAATACTTCCAACCCACTGAAATACAGGCCCAACAGAAGTGTCCAAGGGACTGCTACAGCGAATAAATCATAGAGTGTGTGTCTGTGTGGAATATCCAATGAAATAAAAGTTGGTTCCTGCTACATTTATTTCATAGCTCCCCGTGACTTACTTTCATCTGTTTCCCAGATTGCACAAATGCAAATGTTCAGCAGCAGCAGCAGCAACTGGGACCACTTACGATATGATCATTAATGGTGGATCACATAGCCTTGAAGCAACTGGAGGCAAATCTTTGAAATTAAGTTGACAACAACAGCAGGGTTTTTAGTCTGGCAAAGCTGGGAAAGTGAATACAGGAAGTGAAAGTCCTTTGCGTGGCTGCCAGTGGTGCTGCAAATTTTTTTTACGAATTTCGTGTGGGGTCAGCGACTTTCTTACTTCCCTGTTGCACAATCCTGAAAACAATATGAGAAGGTCGGACGCTGAGCTGTGAGTGTGACTAGACAGAGAGGCGCTGTGTGACCCCAACCTACCCCAGCCATCGTGATGATGCGGCGGATGTTCTTAGTGATGATCAGAGATGTCTTGGCACGAGTCACCGCCACATACAGCAGGTTCCACTCATCGTCAGGAACTTGGTCTGTGTGGACATAAGACAGATAAAATTGTGGTTTGTTTAAGCTCAGAACTATTTGGACTCAAAAACGTCACAGGCTGTGTTGACATCCATCGACAACAGTTTATTAAAGCTTATAAATTTTCCTGCTGTGAGACAAATGAAGGATTTTTTTAATCTAAGGAGTACAAACAAATTGTATTTCAATTCTGGGGTGATTGTGTAATTTTTGGCTCACTAACAATCCAACAGGAAATGAACCCCAACCATAGCAAACCTTGATGGAAAACACATGGGATTTTGTTTTTGTCCACAGAAAAACCCACCGAATGTGAAGTCGGGAGCGGTGTTGCGCAGATTGTGTCTGGAAGAGGGAATCTTTACAAAGTCATCGTTGACAATCACGTTGTCAAACTCCAGACCTTTGGCCTTGTGCACAGTTCCGATGATGAAGTCTGGAAAACAGTCAGAATACAGCAGAGGAAGTAAAAATACAACTTCCAGTTTCCCCATAATTTAAAATGATGCTTTAATGTGTCAGTGAAGATAGAAAAACCCAGGTTCATACAGTCTGTGTGTAAAGCCAAGTTTATCTTTGAAGCAGAGCTCATGAACAGATAAGAACCCATGCCCTTTAAATGTTCTGGGATACAGCCTCATCCTTGACTTTGTGACATCTACTAAACTTCCAGACACAGTCATGTCTAAATTTGTGGTAACATATATGTAAGGCTATGCAAGGCTATATATATATATATATATATATATATATATAAGGCTTAAAACAAAATCCGAATTTGAAACTTTGCGATTAATCAAAGACTGCAATATGTAAAATACATTACGCAACATATCTGATTTCTGTTGTCCATCTCATTTCTCAATTCTAGCCAATGCAGCACATTAGCTACAATTAACTTGCTGCTCTGTGCTACCCAATCAGTAGTAGTCCAGCTAACTGCGTATATGCCAACTATCAATTAACAAGCGTGATGCCTGGGCCTCGGCTAAACCTAAGAAACAGTAACACTGCACAAGCTAACTGCTAAGTAAAACAGTATGTCTGTGATATGGGAGCAATTTAGTTTGAAGCAACAGATGTGCAACAGAAGATGGTATTGTGTAAATGTTTTCCTACTCCACATGAGCTGGACTCTAAATGCCTCTCAGCCTGAGTGTTTCCTCAGTGGAGATAAAGTTATTTCCGTTTCTGAGTGACTGTTAATACATCTACAATCATAACAAATGAACTAATTCTCCTTACTACCACACACTGTACTGCTTTTAAATCAGTCCTACATGTACTTTATGGCTGCTGAAAACTCTATGCTGTGCATGAAACGTGCAGCTGAAATAGTCCCAAAAAACGCACCAATCCCCCTCAGCCTGTTTAGTATGGAAGTATGTCTATGACCTGTTTTTCAGGGTGGACATCTTCAGTGGGAATAAATGAGTTTCTGAGCTAAGTGTTAAGTGCTGAGAGTTGCACTGAAACACTCTTGGTTCTGCATTTTTAATAAGAAAAGCCTCAATATGTTGATGAGATGTTGATAAAGGGTTCACTTAAATAACCACAAGTTTAGGCGAGAAGTGACATATTCCTGGAGATATCCAGCGACTCAGCGTATCATACATTCTGGATGGGTGTTTGTTTTTGTACTTGCTACAAAGTGAGGTCTAGAACACAGTTTTTTTTTAACCAATGGAGTGAGGAATTTTTCAGAAGTGAGGAAAATTTGGCTGATCCCCATTTCTTCAAAGGGCTGAGGGTTAGGACTTAGGTGTAGATTTAGGATAGGGTAAGGGTTGCTAGGCATTTAGTTGTATTGGTCAAGAGTAGGGTAAGGTGCCAGGGAATGCCTTATGTCACTGAGTGTCCCTACAAAGACGGAAGTACAGGTGTGTGTGTGTGTGTGTGTGTGTGTGTATACCTGCTTTGTAAAGGTCGGTTTCTGAACACCTATTCAGTCGCACAACCAGTCCAGGGATGCGATTCCTGTATTTTTCGACGATGCTGAGTTTGCGGTCTAGGTCCTTGTCCTCAGTCTGTTGGACGTACGTCTTCAGGGCCCAGTAGCCACTCTCATTTTTCTTTGCAAAGCAGCGAAGGAAGGGATCCTTTATAGCTGAAAACAGAAAGAAATCCACTATTAGTTACACAAATGTTTTTGGTCTATATTCTGGAACTTGACTCGCCTCTCTTTCCATGATTTATAGAAAAAAAACAACAACTACTTAGCAAATTTACCTAAAGCAAAGCTATTTTAGCAGGTTATCTGAACACCCAGTAAGGGCTTCATTAATTATGGTGACAGCTTCTATTCAGAGCTCTACGGTGGATGAAACAATAGAGCTCTGACAAGCTGACGTGATTTTTGTCCCCAACATCCCATAGGAGCTCTACAGGATTTACCCTCCAACTCTGGGTTCTCCTCAAAAGATCATGAGCAGAAAGATTACTTCTGTCGCTTCAATCTGCATCTCAACCTCCTCCCTATCACTACCTACAAATGTGCCTACAGTGCTGGAAGAAAACAGCCATAATCTTCCTCTTCTGTGCTTTACTGTAACTTTAATGCAGTGGAGATCTTCCTCTGGCTTTCTCTGCACACTTTCTTCCATCAGATCTACCATCTAGACTTCATTTAATCTCTGTGTTTCGTCTTTTGCAAATGCAGCCAATGCCATCTCAATGAGGTTGATCCTGTTTCAAATGTTCTGTAAACTCACTAAATCTTGTCAGTGAGTTTACACACAGTTACAAACACAAGCTGCAGATTGTATTACATGAGTCTGAGTCCAAGTGTGCACTATCTGCACTCAGTCACGAGCTTTCGATTCTTTATTTGGGTATATGTGACAATAAGCCCAACTAGAGATGTTGGAATATCAAAGGGGTTTTTTTTTTGTTGTGGATGTTCAGTGTTATCAGTGTTATTCACATCAACTGTCATGTTACAGCTAAATATGTACGGGTATTGTATGAGGCTTACGTTTTGTTTGGATTTCTGCATTTTGACTCATCTGCATCAGGTGCCAAATGTCCAGGATCTTATTGAGACCAATCTGTTTGACATCCTGGAAAAAAATAAAATAGAAAAATCAAAATGACTCATGTTCCTTTCATATTACACATGATCTAATTTCAGACAGACATATCACAAATTTAATGACCAACATATTAAATAAAGTTTCCACAATATCACCTCCAGCCCACACTTACTCCTATGAAGTGGACCCGACAGGCTGGGTTGGCGTCTGTCAGCCGGACTGCTTCACTGAACACACCAAGATTGCATCTCGACAAGATTGCCGTCGTCCCGTGGCTGTGTCTCGCACCCAACCTTACAGACTCAGCAACCTTGTCTGCGGTCTCGTCACACACACCACCTACACAATGAACATGTGTCACATGCAGAACCGAACAGTAAAAACCTTACACTTTCATGCTATATTCAACTTTTCGAAGACACTTTACATTAAAAAAAACAACAAACAAAGCAAATAATAAAACTCATAACACAGGACTATAGTTACACTTTAAAGGTGAGTTTTTAGGAGGAATTTGAATGTGGGTAGATGGGTACAGTCACTGATGTTTTCAGGGAGAAGCTCCTGTGGTGCTTACCCTTCTGCTTTCCACCAACAAGAATCTTCTCAACTTGCTTGCAGACTTTGAGAAGGGTGGCGCCCACATAAGCGATCTCAGCACCGAATCGAAAGCTCTAGGCAAAGAGAACAGTGGTACAGATGTTAATTTTACTGATTTACTCTGAACAGAGGACAGTAAAACACAGTAATTATCTGACTGAATTAGAATATGTTAAAGTCCACCTCAAACAGCCTTTTCAGAATATCTACCTTCTGTAGCCTGATATATTTCCAACAAAAACAGGATATGTAGGCGTGACAAGCGTTTTATGTCTGACTTGGATTACCTCAAGATGATTATGTTTTGGACGAGATAAGAAGCTCTCACAAGACCTCTTATAATGGATAAATGTTTAATTGGAATAGTGTTGCTATTTCCCCTCAAGAGGGCAACAGTGTTCAGTCAGTAGCATCAGTACAGTTGGATTATGCCTTGATGGATGTTTGTAGTCTCCAAGTGCTTTCCCCTTTTCCACAAATCTGAGTTTATTTATGTTATTAACACAATTCCAAATACATGAATTACTGAGGTGGCAGGAGCTCTGTAAAACAGCACACAAACACTTCCTGATACTTCCCTTAAATCCCCCTCCTGTGTGTTTGTATATACCTGCGTCAGGTAGAAGATGTGCGTGTGGTTAACGGTGTGCAAGGCATTGACGGCTCCTCTGAAAGTGTAGATCTGCTGGTGAGGATCTCCCACCAGGATTTTCCCACAGCGCTGAGACAGGAGCACATCCATGATGGCTGCCATGGGAGAGAAGAAGAAGAAGACGATGATGACGTCAGCATTGACATAGCAAAGGTGAAGAAATAAAAAAAATAAATCATCATGATGCCAGAATAAATTCAGTACCGGGAGTGCAGTCCTGGGCCTCATCGATGAACAGGGCGTCGTATTTGTCAGAGAGGCAAGGCTGTGGGTTTTGGAGCTGCCATAACTTTAGGTAACCTGGGAATGAAAAGTTCAAGTGACCGTCTGTGCTGCATTTACTCTAATATTATGGCAAAATTCTTTCATGTCATTTAAAGTTGACGTACCATCGTGGGTCATGAAATAGGCCTCTTTTGTCTTCTCTTTGAGATCCTTCATTTTGTTCCATAAACTCTGCGCGTCACTGATAAACAGCTGGGATTTCACAACATAATGCATACAGTGAGAACATACCAGCAAAGTCATCTTGCTCATTGTTTATTCCCTTGATAAGTTCATTAATATATTCATACCGGCATTTCCTTGGGCTTTATATCATTCAAGATGCTGTCTTTACTTAAGCAGGTGCTGGGGAAATGGTTGGAGGAGATCGTCTGGTCCGCTGAAGCCATGAAATTGTTGAGAATCATGATCACCAGTTTGGCCCTGGCGAAGCCGCCTCGTCCTTTGGGCTGAATGGAGCTGATGGTGAAAGGCTTCAGGTCACAGCCCAGCTTGCCACTACATTTATACCTGCAACAGAGAAGAACACAGAAGTGCAACAGCTGATGAGGTTCATGAAACTGATACACACCTGATGGACCTCAACAAAAAGAGGGGTCACTGCCAAAACAAAGGCAAACAAGCTACTGTTACAGTAACTTTCCGTGGTCAGAAAATTAAGCAGACCCTCCACCCTGATTGGCTGTCAGGCTTTGGAGAGAGGTGTGGGCTGGTTATTAGGTCTGAATATGTATGTGATGTAGGAGGAGCAAAGCCCAGGTGAAGCCAGAGAGTGGTGGGTAAACCAGTATTTGAAAGACTAGCCAGCACTCTGATGGACTTCGTTCCCACAAATCGTTTTGTCATGCGTCTTCAAATAAACTGAACTCAAGCCTTGGATCAAACATAAAGAGCTCATCGCTGCAGGATCTGACAGCCAATCGGTGCCCGTTTTTCCTGGCACCATTATAGCTACAGCATCACACTCTGGGATCTTAAACAGTGGCCAGCTGAGCATATGTGAGTGCTTATTCTGTCCCATGACAAGACAGTAGTTGTTCTGTTTGGTAACGGCCTGACTATTAATACAAGATAAAATTAAGTTGACTTTAGCCCTCCTGACATCACTCGTTGGTTTGTGAAATCACATTTTGAAGCAAGGAAATTGAGATTTGAATGTCACCATGTTGGTTGTTTGGAGCTAGAAGTGACCATATTTGGATATGAAGGGAGGGGTGAAGAGGCGGGTTTGACCCTCGAAACTGAGGTCACTGTGCAATGTGTATGAGACTGGAGTTCAGTGCTGGTCACCTTGGAGATCAGACCTTTCAATCAAACTAGCCACACCCCTAAATCTTCCTCTTTTTGAAGCCAAATATCTGATGAAATGATTTTCAGATGGACCAGATCCATGAGAAGAAGAGTTAACTTTATGTAATGACATCAGAATGACTTGTGGAAAAAACCCATTGACTGAGAATTTCAGGATTGAAAATGACCATTTTTGAATTGAACTCCATTGGAACCACAGACCTGTGGAGCCAGCCTCATTTCTCAGCCTTGGTTACATCATCAGTTTCTATTTACAATCTCTGAAGATGATTCACTGTGTTTCAGACTGTGATAGATAAATATGTCTTCCTTAGTTCATTCTTTTTAAACCACAGAAACATTGGCTCAATGACAACAGCAAACAAGCCGAACACATCCGACTGACGGCATGAACAGAGGCAATTCCACCTTTTTTTTTTCACCCCTCAGTTTGGAGTCAAGCTTTAATGTATTTATTCACATCCAGGGAACCAGAGAACAAGCTTTTTACATTGAAGAGAGAGTTGGAGTTAGCAAACCTAAAATCCAATCATTAAAACAGGATTGGACTAGATTTATGAATCACACCACAGTTACTGTAACTGTAGCATGAACTTAAAAGAGCATCATGACACATTACAATAATCTGGTTACGATGTTTTGTGGTACTAATTAGGTGAATATCATCCCATGGCCTGGACGCTCTCCATCTTCAACAGAAAAATAAACTTTCATTTATCAGGGTATTTGAAAAGCTAATGTTGGCTGAGGCTCAGCAGAGGTTTGGCTCAAACATATGAAGTATATTCAGGGTTCATATGGGGGCTTGAAATGCTTGAAGTTTAATGCTGTTTTTTGAGGTCTGCTTGAATTTCGATAAAGTGCTGGAAATTAAAAACTGTACCTGTATTTCACAAAAATCGCAATCAAAGTGAATAGTTCACTAATTACTAGGAAAAATGAGATTTGCAAGAGAGCTCTGAGTGAAGACTGCTTCACCTGGGCCCTGCTGTGAAGGTGCTGCAAATTTTTGAAAATGACCCTTTGAAGTGCTTTCAAAATGCTTGCAAAGTGCTTGAATTTGACCTTGTAAAATGTGTATGAACCTTGCATATTTGTAATTCATTACATTCCAGACTTAATAACTTAACTGAATAAACATCAAAATCTTTTCTTTTAACTGCCTCTAGGAGCATCTGAGACCTTTGGTTCTCACCTCCTCCCGATGTCATTGTAGGCCAGTGAGTGGACAGTCCTGCAGTCCACGTTGCTGGGGAAACGGCAGCGAGCCTCGCGAGCCACTGAGTTGTTGAAGGCCACATAAAGGAAGCGGAGGTGGGGCCGCTGCTCGGCGTATTTCACCAGCGTCGTCGTCTTTCCTGTACCTGTGTGAGACAGCGACAACCTATGATGCAACAACTTTTTATCTGCAGCCCCCACTCACACTGATGTGACTGATTGTTAATCTGTCACATGTACTGAAGTCGAACTATCCAGAAAAACATGAAAAGGACACAACTAAGTGAACTGACACGAAGCACAAATGTGATACATGGAAATAAACAAAACATATTTTAACAGTGCGCCTTTTAAGCTATACTTCATTTACTTCAGCATGGTCATAGCATAATTATGTATAAGGGGTGGGTGGTATAGAAAAAAACCCTCTGAAGGAGAAAGAATGCCCCCTGGTGATGTTTCAAATACTGCACTGTTAAAAGTGTTCATGGCAATGTTGCACCAACCAGGGCAGCACAGTGGCGTAGGGGTTAGCACTGTCACCCATTGAAGAAATACACTCAGTCTTTAAACAAAGTTTGCTGTAGTGGGGTGTTTATTGTGTACCGGTATACGGTGGGTTTACAGATCCAGAGTGGGTCTGAGTAAGTAAGCCGACCCAGATCACTGACATGAAGCAGCATTTATAAAGTGGGCCAAAAGTAGAGGGGGTAAACCAAAAGGTGGAGACAATGAATACAGAGGTAAGGACAATACATCACACGGTGGAGATGGGGCAATATGTAAATAGGGTCAAGAGTGTAGTGGTCAGATGCTGGGGTATGGTTGACTTGAAGGCTTACCATCAGGACAAAAGCATTGAATGTAAATGTTTCTGTTAGGTAAATGACCCCAAAAGGGGACACTTAGGCCCCGTCCACACGGAGACGGGTTTCAGTGTAAACGGTAAAGTTTTTTATTGTTTCCGCCTTGTGTCCACACAGAGACATCGTTTTGGGAGCCGAAGACGATACTTTTTGAAAACGTCGTCGTGTGGATGACGAATACGGATTCTCCTGAAACGATGCCGCTGTAGCCCCGCCCCTCCCTTAACCCCCATGCATAACGCCTGACAACAACAGTAACAATGGTGAAATACAGCATCGCATTCGTGCTGCAGCCACTACTGGCTTTGTTTTGGCTTTTACATGAAAAGCTTCTGAAACCATACAACTACTGTGAGCAACAAGTGTGTGTTGTTTTTGTTTGACCTCACATGGGCTTTGTGCTCATGCTCCGTGTGGAACGAGTTTAATGCACATGCACTGTGTCTTCTTCTCTCTTTGGGTGTGTTTCTGAGGCAGCGTTACAGCACCACATACAGGCCTGGCATATTAGCTACTGCGTTTTTGGCATCTTCATGTGGACGCACACATAATAACCAGTTTAGGGGGTTATGTTTTAAAATGTTATCGTTTTTGTCTCCGTGTGGACGAGGCCTTAGTCAAGGGCTCAGACACCACACGAGGTGGAGCCAATGTGGCCATGGACGTGAAACAAAAGGTTTGACCAAGTCAAGGTGTTCGGGACCGTAGGGAGTGGAAACAATAGGACAGCGGATGTGAAGTCCCCGATCAAGGAATTCTTCTAGTGAGGTTCTGTTGGTTTTCTTCATCACACCTCACAGCAAGAAGGGCCGGTGTTTGAATCTCAGCTCGGACCTTTCTGTGTGGAGTGTGTATGTTCTCCCTGTGTATGAGTGTGTTTCCTCCAACAGTCCAGACATGCTGGTTAGGTGAACTGATTAGTCTAATGTGAGCAATGCTGGTGTCTGTTTTGATAATGACAAAAAAATAAATAAAAAATAATTCCTCTCCATTGACACAGTGATGTGGTATTTTAGTGTGCTCGTAAAGTGAATAGACCATAGCGTGTGGCTGCAGCTACTGTGCCACAGCTCCACCATACCTGCAAACGCCATGATTTTCACCACATGGTCGCCCTGGATGTCATGGCTGAGAATCTGCTGCTGTTCCCGTGTGAGCTGAATCTTTGGTTGTCTATAAAAAATAAAATACGCAAAGCCCGTTAAAAAAAACAAATAAGCCAATCATATGCATCCAGCCAGTCAATACAGGCATGCCGAACTAGGCTAAAAAGAACACACAAGGCATTTTACATTCTGCTGTGGTTATTGCACAATTCCCATGACATTGCACCTGATGCATATTGTACAGAATGTATTAGTGCATGTATTACACATCAGTTAGGGCTTGGGGGGACAACTGTTTTTTCTGGACATGTGGGGACCTTAATAATCTCTTTTAACAGTTCTAATCACAATGGAGAAAAAAATGACTAATGGCTAGTGTTTATGGCAGTAAAAACAATATATATAAGGTCATTGTAAATTACATCTTTAATTTACATTTTAATCCCTTTCTTCAAAGGAGTGAGCAAATTGTTTTTAATACTTCCTGACACCTGGAGCTCGAATGACAACAAACACAGCAGTAGCATGTACTAATCTCTAAGTGAAACTCGTGAATTTCGACCTCACCTGCTCTTATCAGTGCTGACAGAAAAGGGACCGTTCTCCATCAGGTGGAGAACGTAATAGATGTTGTAGTGCAACCTGAGGACAGAGAAGAGAGAACATCACAGAGCGGCAGAGAAGAATACACTGTGAAAATAAATGCTCATCCAGTTGGATTTTACCTGTTACTAATCCTGATGTTGCTCCTCTTTAAGGCAAGTAACATCATAGCCATGTGGCTGAGGTACTCTGTGATGGCTGTGTCTGACAAGCAGCCGGTGAGCAGAGACACCAAGGCCTGCACATCACTGACACTCTCGCTCAGGATCAGTATGAGGGCCATGGCTGCATACGGGTTCAGACCCTGGAGATCAGACAGATGATATACACACTGTAACACCCTAACAATTACTAGAGATCCTTTGTGTGTGTGGCCCTGTTCACACTTGGTTTTAAGATGCCTCTGGAGTGATCAGATCAAAAGTGGACAGTGTCAAATACAGGTGTAAACAACTACCAAGACACATTGAGATCCGATCACTCAGACCACATGTGGAAGTGGTCTGGGACGCATGTGACCACATATATTTTATAGAGTTGACATTAATGTATCCTGATGCTTCCCCAACAATGACTCTAATCTCTGTCATCTTGTCTTGCGCTCACTTTTAAGTTGTAAACATCTTTGTCCTCTCACCTGAAACAGTGTGAACAGCCCGCACATGTACAACAGTTCTCAAAACATTTTGCCTTCGTAACTCTTTTAGCTAACTTTGCTAATTATTTACACAATCTGGTGCTCTTCGGGTGAGTGACATAAAAACTCTGTGTGGGCCCTGATGTTGCTGTACTAACATATGAACACAAGTGGTCAGCAGGACAGTTTGGAGACATATGTTAAATACAGGTATAAAACAAACGTGTGTCAACTGTCCACTTACCTCAATGCCAAGGTTAAAGCACTTCTGAATATCGGGAATACGTAATCTGATTGAGGCTTCGGCGAGAGGGTAAAGGCGATGTTTCTTAACACATTCAAGAACGTCCTCTGGTCTCACTCGCTCACCAACTTTATGCTGAGCCATTAAACTGAACAGAACAGACACACAGACAAAATAATTAACATTTAAACATTTATGCAACCAAGGAACTTGACAACATTATTAACCGCTCCATCTATGAGGTTTAGTGGAAGGAGGAGGAAACAGTAGATCGAAATTTGTCGATTATTCGGGCAAAAGTCATAACTTCGCCACATTTTAATGGCTTTTGTGAAAAATCTACCCACACACACGCAGGATTTTTAAAAACTTACACAACAAGCCTTCGTATGCAGTGCTGCCCTGACAGTTTATCTGTTATTCCACTGTTCTTCAGGATGGAGAACATCTCCAGCATTGTATCCTTCTCTCTCATCATGTAGCGGTAGTATTGCTTCTTGAAGGGCATGAACTGTGAGAAGAAACACATCCACATAACACCACAACATTAGTTTGGTGACCTAAAATTCACATGTTGTTAACCTTCACAGGGATTTTTTTTCTGCATTTCCAGCATCGTGCCAATATTTAACTGGGCGCAATTCGGTTGTTTGTCTAACCGTTGTTTCCAAGACGATGTCCCTCCAGCGATGGCAGACAAGGCTGACACTGCGGTAGAGGTCCTGGGCGGGGATGAGGCACAGTATTTGCCTCAGCACCTCCTCTGGAAGGTCGTCAATGCAGCCCTTAGGTTCTAGCAAACCGTTACTGCTGCCCAGAAGCCCATAGTGGGCGTCAGGGAGGGCCTCCACCTCCTCTTCCTCGTTGTGAATGTCAGCACCTCCGTCAAATTCAGCGTCATCTCCAAACATCTCTGCTGTCATTCCCTCCAGATAATCCACATTCATTGTCTCAGATTGTAGCCCCATTTCAACACCTAACAGGCTGTCATCGTCAACCTCCTCCTCTGGTATCATCACATCAGCAAACAGACTGTCATCATCATCATCAATCTCCTCCTCAGCCTCCTGTACCTTTGGATCTAATGTCAAAGGGGTAGCTAACAGGCTGACATCATCATCATCTTCCTCCTCTTGTTTTTCCACAACCTTTGGTACAGATTTGGAAAATGTAGAGGTGCAGGGCAGGGAGGATTTGTGTGGACTGGTGCTGAGTACTTTGGTCACAGAGAAGAAGTCATGGATACCCTTCTGTCGGCCAGAGGGACTTCCTGAGGCTGATGGTATGAAGATAGAAAGAAAGAAAGCATAAAGATACAGAATTTTAACACACCCTGTCAAAGTCACAACCCCCCTCCATGTATTCTAACACATGACTATCATCCCTTTGGGTTTCAGTGTCCTGTTGAATACATTTTTAATTTGTCAAAAACTTTGAAGCAGAAAGTTTACAGCAGATTACCAAACTTCCGTCGTTTGGTGGGTGTCCTGGGGTTAAGCCCAGGATTGGGGACGTGGTTGCGCAGCCCCTGAGCTGAAGTGTGGGGCTGGGTGAGGATGTCTGAGCCCTCTGCTCTGCGTCTCAGTTCTTCACACTCCCCAGCACTCAGGTGTCGCCTTTTAGCTCTCCCTAGGAAACCATGAGACATTCATCCATGTCAGTAGAGAATAAATGACTGTATCAGAGTTGTCCTCATGCAATGAGAGCCTTCTTTAGGTTTCTAATAATGTACCATAGTTTGCACATTATGTGACTGTTCTGGCTTGACAAGGATTACATTTTCCCCAGGAATAGAAAATATGAACTCTGCGTGTGAACTGTAACTATTAATAAAGTTTAAAATGCTTTTACAATATAAAAGACTACTTAATACTACACGGAGCCCCTGAAGTTCAGCAAAAGTTGTTGGTTTTTTTTTTATCCTATGCTCACAGGTAATTGATCTTGTACTAGATTATTGCATTTTCACAATGGAGCAATAACACAGTGAACCATGATATAAATCCACTTGAGAAATCAACAATTTTAAAAATTATAAACACAACTTACACCCGTGGTCTACAATCTACTGACATATCATGCCTGTATGTGCACATATTAACATATTAGTACAAAACAATTATGGGGATAAGATTTATATCTTAGTTTCCATACTTATTTTGATCATATGTCAGTAGTTAGGAAACCATTGGTGTAAAAAGTGAATTTATAGGAAGACATGTTCGATGTGTTATTGCACCATTACAAAATTAAGTCGTATAATCCATCACCTGTGGGCGCAAAATTTGCAAGACTTTAGGGGCTTCATAGAAAGACAATGGAGTTGCCAAGAACAAAGTTACAAAAAACAGCTCCGAACATAAGGCAGTTGATTCATTTTTTTCACGGTGCTGGCACACATGGTGTTAACTTACCTTTGATAGCCACCTCCATCTTCAAGCCCAGCATATCCACCCTCTACCAACAAAGCTCCATGACTTTTAAAAGCCTAAAAAAGATTTCCTAAAGCAAGCCAGCAGTATTATCCTTCACAAATTGCCAACATCAAGACTCGAGCTGTTAGCGCTGGGCCTAACGTTTAAGTTTGATGCTAGCAAACAGCACTGCCTGCTAGCTTGTTTACACTGACGGTAACATTAACGCTACGTCTCCCACAACACCGACCTTTTTAAAACTTGATATACAGAGCCCGGTAAACTCAACCGACGAACTTAAAAATAATGCAGTGTCGTTTGGAAATGTTAAGAAACTTCGTACTGTGCAGCTTTCTGTGTTTTAGGTTTAGCTCACAATTTGTTTTGGTGTAGTTGCAATTTGATTGGTGCGTTTCTTCTTCTTCTACGGATATTATCATCAGGGCCAAAGTGAACTTAAAGGCGCATTACCGCCACCTATTGGAAAGACATCAGTAAACTACAATGTGGAGTAAAGTTGATTGAATGAATAATGCTGTACAAATATATCGGAGGAGGGAACACAATACAGGAGAGACGGACATGGAGACGTCAGCTATGTGGTTGACATTGTTGTCACATAAAACAGAAGTCAGTTTTAGTTTGTCCTCTGATCTAACTCACAGGAACACTTAGTAACAACTAGTTCAACCAACTTCAGGGATTTTGTTGTCCAGCAGCTTCTCTGCACTGTGGTCCATGTTTAGCTGGTCTAGCTCCACAGATCTCTTTTCCTTTGCTGCAATCAGAGTCCTCAACAGCTGACAGGGGGTATAACCCAGTCTACTTGGTGTAACTGTGCTTGATCTGTTTACATCAATTGTGTAACTGAACTTGTTACTGTTTACATTTTTGAGTTTCCACTATTACATTTTTTGAGTTTGCATTTTTAAATTTACATTTTTAAGTTAAGTTTGCACTGTGTTCATTTTTCAGTTGTCAGTTGTAGTTGTGTTTTTTTTGCACTGTTTACACTTTCAACTTGCACACATATAATCAGCCTGTTGACTTCAGCACATTCTATTTTCCAGGTACCTGCTTCAGACACTGATGTGTTGGCTGAAGACTGAGCTGATTGATACATTCATCATCAGGTCAAGTCTTGTATTTCAATCATGAACTGTGTCCATCAGCTCAAAGTGGGAAACTGCCACCAGAATATTTTCTATTCTGAGCGTTGCCAACAAGATGCTCCAAGACACTTTGTCACTTTCATACACTGTGAGAAGAAACTGAAGCTGAAAACTGACCCAGTGTCCTGAGAGATGTCAGTAAAATAACCACCAGAATGATGATGTAACATTTGGTCCACATTAATGTGACTGTGAACACAGGCTCAGGTCCATGGAGCAGGAGTAGTCATAGTTGTAGTTGGATTATTTTATTCCACTTGCTGAAATGCATTAGTTGAAGTGAAATGTAGGGAGTCAAGAGCAAACTGAAAGTCTGTTTGTCCACTTGTCTTCTTAATGTGGCTTTAGGAAAAGCAGCAGCACATGTATGGCCATTATATATCTTGTTTTAAAAAAATTACTCTTTTGAGAAAGGAGAAATTGGTATTGGTGTCTTTCTCAACCTTTATAAGGCATTCGATATAATCGACTTTCCAGTCTTACTTGGAAAGCTGTTGCACGAGGAAGGAAGGAAGGAAGGAAGAGGAGGAAGAGGAGGTGGAGGCCCTCCCTGACACCCACTATGGGCTTCTATGCAGCAGTAGCAGTTTGCTATAACCTAAGGGCGGCATTGATAACCTTCCAGAGGAGTGCTGAGGCAAATACTGTGCCTCATCCCCACCCAGGACCTCTACCGCAGTGTCAGCCTTGTCTGCCATCGCTGGAGGGACATCGTCTTGGAAACAACGGTTAGACAAACAACCGAATTGCGCCCA
>OOFC01050868.1:0-35846 GCA_900323345.1 Pseudochromis fuscus | reverse complement strand
CACAGTCCTATCACCAGACAGGAAGATTAACCCTGAACTATTCGTCAGCTATTTCAGAATAGACGACAATGTTTCTTGTATGTTCAGAGAAAATGTAAAATGTGTGTTGAAGCCAATAATGTAATGACAGCCGATAACGTAATAAATGTCCTGAACCTATAATGTAATAACTGTTGGCCAATAACGTAATGATTTATTACGTTATTGGCTGAGTTATTACATTTGCAAAGTTTTTTTGCTTTTACCAGGCCAATAACGTAATAAGCAGCTAATAACGTAATAATTTATTACGTTATTAGCCAAAAGTTATTATGCTAACGGTTCAGGACTTTTATTACGTTATTAGCCTATCTGGTCAGCTGTGGCGCTAATAACGTAGTAATTTATTACATTATTGGCACAGTTATTACATTTGCAAAGTTTTTTTGTTTTACCAGGCCAATAACGTAATTATCAGCCAATAATGTAATCAATTATTACGTGATTAGCCAAAAGTTATTATGCTATCGGTTCAGGGCTTTTATGACATTATTAGCCTATCTGATCAGCTGCGGCTCACATCCAGCTCAGTCTGGACTGTATATAGAAATGATCTAGTTGGAGCTGCTGCCACCACACCCTTCAGCTATGTTTTTATTTTTTTTTTATTTAAATGACCGTGTTTAAACGAGAAAAATGTGCGAAAATGTTAATGCCTGTCTGGGAAAAGTATAGAAAGTGTGTGGTGAAGGGTTTTACAGCCTTAAAACATATGCAATAATTGTAAAAAATACAGCTGACTACTTTGTGGATTTTGCCTAATTCGGGTTATTTTTAGAATGTAACCACTAGCCACAGTTGAGAGCAGAGTTCAGTGTCATGTGGACTGGAAGAGTTGGGGATCGAACCCATGATCTTACGATTCGTAGATGACCCACTCACCACCTAAGCCATAGCTGCATCTAATCTTAAATGAAAACTGTATTTTTTATTCTTTTAGATCAAATTGTTGGTCAGATTGTCACTTTCTTGCCAAAATTGTCCAAAAAATTGCACAAATTTAATTTGTTTTTATTTTTATTTCAAAGTTCAATCACATTTACTTCACTTTTGTTGACAATACTCCCATGTTTTGAGAAAAAAGTTGCCCTTCTGGCACAAATGATTTGAGATCTGATGACAGTTACTTTTCCATATTAGAGTATTTATCCAAACTGACTAGAGAGCAATGGATACGAGCGTTTAAAATAACATCAAAAACAATCAAATTGGAGGCTACAACCCAGTCAACTGAGTGTTTTTTACAAGACTCACTTAAAGCCTCAATTGCCAGTGCTGCACTGGTGATGGTCCACTGATGTTTGGTGACATCATTAAAGACGTGGTTTGCAATTTCTCCAGTGCAGAAGAAATCCTTAGCTTGGGATGGGCCTGACGTAATTGTAGAGGACTATCTGCCACAAACAGCAGCCAGATGGACTGGACAGGACTTTGAATCTACTTTAGGCCATTAACACTTAACAATACAGAAAGCAGCAAAAACACAAGCCTACGAGGGAGATGCAAAGAACCTGATAGGGATACAACCTTAAGATCCACCAAACCAAACTCAGAGGACCAAAAACCACAGAGCAAGAACAACTGGGCTTTGCATTGTCACATGATCCCACATTATCGCTACAGTGGAGGAATTTGAGCCAAAGAAAGTATAAAAGTGGTAATCATGGCAATTTGTCCTTGTCAGTTCATATCTGTGCATGAGTCATGTCCTTAATCTTCTGCAACACGAGGTATTTCTTTGCATTTTACAACATAAAAACTTGTTCTTTCATAATTTTACTTTGCACTTGCAGCTGAAAATATAGTCTTGACAGTTAAAATGTCTTGAAATAGGCTTTTGTGGTTTGTATGACCACCTTTAAGCTACAACAACGTGGTGCTGAGAAAACAGTATTTCATCTAAACTGTGTTTTCTACATTTGCAGTTCAATCTGAGGTTTCAAGAAAAAAAGAGTCACCAACCAAAAGCAAACCAGGTGAGGGGCTGGTTCATAGGCCTGATACAAAAAAAAAAACTTTAGCAAAAGATCTACTGAAACTTTCTATAACTTTTAGGATCTGAAAAGCAACAGCAGGTGCAGTCATATCCTAATATTGGCATCAGAATCCAGTCAATGCATCACCAACATCGACTATATATGGAAATGAATTAAGTAACTGGGCGTCAAAAGTGAGGAATCTGGAACATCCATCAAGTTAATTTTTTCTAAGAGTGCAAAAAGTGCAATATCCTGAATGGCCACTAGATGCTGGCTGCAAAAAAAACCCTCTGTCATTGGCTAAAGTCAGCGTTTCTCATCAGTGATCTGTTGATCCATCTGAACAAAAGAATAATCAATAACCCTTTGACACCGAGCGTTTCGCCGGTGATACAGAGTGACTAACGTAAACCAACTTACCGTAATTCCTCTGGCTATTGTGCTAGCAAAGTGATTCCAGCTGATTCTCAAAGCCGACAAGTGGAGCATTTCGTATATATTACGTACATTACGGTAGTAATGCAGGGGAATGGAGTCATACCATGATGTGCAGCGTTCTGTGCGTATTACTGACATTACGGTAGGGTATGTCGGCTTTCAGAATCAGCTGGAATCACGTCGCTAGAGCAAACGACCGAGGAATTACAGTGATTTGATTGACACATGTCACTTTCTGTCAGCAGCTAAATGTTTGGAGGTAAAGGGCAAAGTAGATATTTAGCATTGTGGTTCATATCCAGATATGGTCACATCTGGCTTCAAAAAACCAAAATGGCCACGTTCAATTGCCAAACTCCTCACTTCAAAATGCAAGTTCACCAACCAATGGGGTGACATCATGTCCACGTTGTCCATTCTCTACACAGTCAATAGTCACCATCCAATCAGCATTCAGTCCACTTGGATGCAGAATCTCTTCCATGACCCGCACTGCGACCCGTCCATTACCACCGGCCATCTAACTCCACCGGCTCTTCCCGTCTCCTCCCCGCTTCCACTGTCCTAGACATTGCCTCACCCCTTTCTCCTCCTCCGTCTCACCCCTCCATTCTGGTAGCTGTCATCAATCTTGCTAAAATGACAGGCGACAGATGTTAGCCTTTGCAAAGATCAAATCTGCTGCTTCAGGGCGGCCTGGTCACATGCACATATATACACACACATAGGTGGGCGCACATGCGTATGCAGTCACACATGCATGCACGCACACACACACATGTATGAGCCATAGCTACTGACAGGTCACATAGCCCACGCAGACATTCACTAGCCCTCTCTCTGTCTCCCTTCTCCTTCTTCCAATTGCTAAATCTGTTCTGACACCAGAGAGACAGAGAGGGATGGAGTGGTAAAATGGTCACCATGCATGCACATGTAGGGCATGTGCACACACAAATGCACCAGTGCAAAAATGGGCATGCAGTTATTTATTATCTCATGTTAATTCTCTGTGGCGCACTGTACCTGCACTGTACTTTGTTTGTGACTCTGTGAGTGCACGATGTGTGGATCATCTCCCGGTTTAGCTGTGACTCACCCGGGCCAGACGGCAGGTGAAGAAGAGGAGGGGGGAGTGTTCCTCGTGGCTGTGTTGAACCCGAATATACAGACACACTGCAACACCTGCTGTGTGCTGGCAGAACCAGGAAGCAAATCAGACATCATCTTAATATCTACTATGTGTATAACCAAACAGGCTGCACTGATAATCAATCTCTGTAGATACAATGGACGAAGCTAACGTGACGTCACGCGTTAGTTTGTGGATATTTTGGAGCTGAACTGACCATATTTGGATATCAAGGGGAAGTGAGGGGGCGGGTCTGACTCTTGAACCAGAGGACACTGTTTAATATGTATGAGACTGGAGCTTAGATGTGGTTTCTGGCCCCAAACCACTTCTGAATCACTGGAGATAAGACCTGTCAATCAAACTAACCACACCCCTGAATCTTGCTTGTTTTAAGATTTACCGTATTTTCCGGACTATAAGCTGCTACTTTTTTCCAACACTGGTGGTGGTGAAGTTACTTTTAAAGATTTTCTCAAATTAAAAGTTCCACCTACTTTATGAAGGTTTATTCAGATGTGAGGCACAAATACACAGAATTTGAACTTGTCTTTAACACAACAGTGTTTAGGATTTAGTGGGATCTAGTGGTGAGGGTTCAGATCACAATCAACTGACAAACAACACATCACCTATGACTACACTGAGTAATATGTCCAGTGATGAGGAAACTTCAGGTAGATATTTATAAACTGTTTGTAGAGTTTAGTCTGTGAAACTGTAGCTCAGAGCCACCGGGTAAAATAGACAATACTACACATATTGCCGTATTTTCCGGACTATAAGCCACTACTTTTTTCCGACGCTTTGAACCCTGCGGCTGAAACACCAATGTTTCTCATGTATCGGCGGGTAGAAGCTCGTTAGCTTTTTACAAGCTAGCAAGCTCCGTGCCGCTGACACATTTAGCCTCATCACATTAGACTCGGTCAGAGTGGACCACATGAAACTGTTCAAATAAATTCAATAGCGGCTTATAGACAGGTGCGCTCAATAGTCCGAAAAATATGGTATATCTACTTAATGATGAAATGATTTTCAAATGAACCACCAGATCACTGAGGAGAAGAGTTTACTTTGGTTCAAACGGACTTCAATTGAAAAATGGTCATTTACAATAATGTCAGAGTCTTTTGGAGTCAGCACCTGGTGGTCATTGTTGGTATTGCACTTTTTTGCACTTCCTCATTTCCTCATTGGTTCGACCTGGTGGGGTCATCCATCTCAGTATACAGTCTACGATAAGGGCTTATTTTCTGGACAAATTTTGCACCATTATCACAGAGGTACAAACTTATTTTGTTTTCTTTCCCTGCTTTAGTTTGTTCATAAATAATCAGGCAAACAAGAAACAAGAATAGTAAAATAGTCCAAAAATGCACTAAATTTCAGATCATCGGTAACATGACCACGACAAAGCAGTGTGAGAGTATTAAAATGTGTAAAATACAACACCGCAAACCTCCATCGAGGTATAATCCAGCTGTGCTAATGCTACAAACTGAACACTGTTGCCCTCTTGTGGTGAAATAGCAACACTACAAAATATAGAGATTTTGTGTACTTTTAGGATTCACGATCCAACTTTCTGAACTTGGACAAAATGTAACTATTCTTTGGGTAAAACTCGATCTCTACAAGAAACAAACTTTATGCTACTCTTTAAAGTTAAAGGTCACACCTCAGTGCTGCTTAATTTCATATATTTGTTTTGCTAACACGCTCCTACACAGACTTTGTCAACATTAAGTCATCCAAAGTTTTAAAAAGCAACATTTCTTTTGAATTTAACTTATTTTCCTGCAATTAAAACTGCCCCACAGCAAACATCTGGTGAGGAGTGAGGAAGACAACTGATCGATTATTTCACAGACGGGACATTGTGCGAGAAAACAAACATAAATACATGGAAATGACAACAGGTGTGATTTATTATTTGTTATACTGACATTTAAAATGCGTGATTAAAAAACAATTAACAGAAATTTATCTTTAACTTTGCCACCAAACAGCCCCTCTGGCCTGGATTCACCAGATACAGTTGTTATTTACATCTTTCTCTGTTTGTTTTTATGAAAGAAGCTTTATAATATGAACATAAATCCAGGTTATTGAAGCTGGATTTGCTTTGTATTCGGCTACACTGACAACACTAGAGGCCATTTCGGAGTTTTGAGGAGAGAAAAAATCTCTTTTAGTCTTGATGATGAAAGAAAAGATCCATTTATAAATTTACCAAGCTTAATGTGGATGTACTATTGATGTGATGAAATTGAAAACTTCTTGTCGGCAAATGTTGGCTAATTTCAAACAGATTTTCCATCCGCATGTAACCGACAGTAGACCTACTCAGCCTGGTGGCCTCAACCAATCACAGCTAAGCGGCTTATTCATCCTGCAAATGTTATTTTCAGTTTCAGGAAGCTGCCGTGGGAGTTATCGCAGCAGATACTGTACAGTTTTGGAGGCTGCCAAAGAAATATGACAATGAGAGGAATAATTTTTTTAAATAATCATAATAACCTGTGTCCATCCTATTAATGCTTTTCATTTATGGCGGATTACTGACTGGGCTGAGAGGGTACAGTCATTTCTTCAGAGGTAGAGCGACAAGCCTTCGTGCAAACTGATGTCAAAGAAATAAAGAATGACCACAAAGAAACATTGAAAGACCACGAAAATGGGATACAATTAGATGTAGCTTGCACTTTAACCTCACATGTACCAGTGCAAATGATGCAAAGAGATGCTAACAAAGATACACAGTGGCTACAAAGTTCAAAAAAGAAGCAGGAGACCATAAGGTACCATAAGTGCTAAAATAATGACGATATTTTTCCGTCACCAATCTTGGACACATCTGCCCAAACACATATCACCTCATAATCATTGCAGCTGTCTATACATTTACTCACACTACATGACCATTGGGCAGTATGAAACCTGAAGCTCAGTACTGTCTACACTGTAAATCCTAATTCATCTATTGAGCAACATCTCAGCATAAAGTCCACAGATCTGTCAAAATATCTCAAAAAATACTTTTTACAGACACATCCACACATCGAGTGTCAGCTTGACATATTTTTCCTAAGTAAAAAGAACAAGTTTAGATTTTTGAGTTCATTGTACTAACATTTATACAAGATAATAAAAAGAAAAAATACCCATCTCGCCTTCCCAGAGAAGTTATGTATGAAATATAAAGACTGTTTGTAACAATGTGTTCAGACCAAATCCAATTTCCCCCACACAGCCAATAGGAGCACTCCTCCCAGTAACCATGGTGACCACATCTTCCATCATCAACAATCAGTGGTGGACAAAGTACTCAACTTCAGTACTTGAGTCAAAGTACTGATACTCATGGTCAAATCTTACTCAACTACAAATAAAAGTTATTGGTCAAAATGTTACTCAAGTTAAAGTACTAAAGTACTTACCTTTAAAAATACTTAAGTATTCAAAAGTACAAAGTAAAGGACATTTTCTGATATCAGTACATTGCTGTATTGTTCTCAGTGCTCGAGTCAATCCCCGACTAACGTCTGCTTCCTGTTAATGTGGTATTTTAATCTGAAAGTGCTTCGATGAAAAGAAAACTCCTTCCTGCAGAGTGTGTATAATACTTTGTTGGTGACTGTTCGGTTTTGCTTTTTTGTTTTCAAATTTCCCATCGAGAGGCTAACACGCTGTTTAGCGTTTTGAAAAAAAAACATAAAACGACAAAACCGTGCTGTTTCCTGTCTTACCTCTTTATTGTTCGGTTCCGCTGCTGGTCACTTCCTGCCGATTTGCGCATGTGCAACGGTAACTCTACCTGGACAAACTGCCTGAAACGCATCGCCAGCATAGACTGTATATAAAGTAAGTAACCACACACTTCCTGGGAATGTAGCGGAGTGAAAGTAAAAGTTTTCAAAAAACAAATACTCAAGTAAAGTACAGATACTCAAAAAATGTACTTAAGTACAGTACTCAAAAAATGTACTTAAGTACAGTACTCAAGTAAATGTACGCTGTTACTGTCCACCACTGGTTTTGACGCTTCAAATTTGGCATCTGGGTGTCACCATGTTGGGTTGTTTGGAGCAGTAATTGACCATATTTGGATAAGAGGGCAGAGCTGGTGAGCAATAAGGGGGCGGGTCTCTCAGAGGTGGATCAATCAAAGCAGCCACGCCTCCCCAGATATACTCAATAAGGCTGACTTACGAAAATATTTTTAGAGGAAGTTGGAAGTTTTTGAATGTCGTCTATTGGATCCAGACTTACCAAGAGGCAGCACCTGGTGGAAATTAGTGGTATTGCACTTTTGGGCTTTAACAGAATAGCTTATGTTTCAGACCCTGTGCCCCAGCTTCAAGAATCAGCTGCAAGAACTCTGACTTTTCAAGGTTTTACTGAAAAGATCTGGATTACTGTTTGAGGGAATGCAATTAACTGTGGTATGCATGTTCTCTGCAGGAAGAAAAAAATTAACATTTCTCGCCTCATCACCTGATCCCATCCTTTCTATTACAACCAAATGCTTGCAAAATAATGGCACTCCCATCAGCCTGACACTGTGCACATGCTTTAACATGGTGAAGATGAAAACCCTCAGTCTTTTGTCATTGCGAGCACATTACCACACTGTCATTAGCATTCAGCTTCACAGCCTCACAGAGCCACCTGCGGAAATACAAACCCTCAGTCTGGAGAGTCTTTACCGATCTCTACAATGATGCGATGCCACATTAAATAAGATCATCTGTTTTATTCCAGCACAGCACGCAAACCAAGTTCATCTTTTCACCAATTAACTCAAACTCCCTCGTCTCTCCGCCTCTTCACGCTCATCCTATTGAACTTCTAAAAACGGTAAAGTACAAACAGAGAAATCTGTAAATTAGTACCAGTCTGTGGGGAAAGTGGTGAAAATTAACTGCACTTGTAACACGAGTTACAATTGAATTAGGATCAAATATTTGAAAATTGCTTTTTCATTGTTGTCTAATGGCTTTTAATTGGGGGAAACAGTTTCAGTCTCCAGAGGAGATCTGTGCTGCATATTTAATTTTTCTGTATGTTTGATGTTGCGCTGTCATGAAAATTAGACGCTTTTTTTTTCCATTGGAAAGTTGAACTTCTTTTTCTTTCTTGTCGAAACCTTTTCCTACTCTCTACTGGGAGATTTTAACAATATTATGTAATATATGTCAGAAAACAGAGGCTTTGGCATCGCTTGGTTTCCATGTTCTCTGTTGTAATCTGTTGTCATGTTTTGTGCACTTTATCCTCATTATAAAAAAAAAAAACAACCAAGTGCATTTCTGTGTAATTACAAGATGAGGTAAACACACATCTCCTTCTTGAGCCGAGGTGTTTTGCGTCTAACAACGCTCTCTATTCTGAGAACGAAACGCGCTCGGTGACACCACCACCGCCGCCATTAAGTGTAATTTCATCTTTTATTCCAGAAGGAAAAATTACTGTTGTATTCATCAGTAAATGTGTGCAAAAAAACCAACAAAAAACACGTCTGTGATGAATATTTGAACATGCATTTGTACATCGGGTCACACATCATCGTACTGCTTCTTATTATCTTTAATGCATCCACTGGGAAGCATTGATTTAAGTATTTTAACAGCTAATGGGCATATACATAAACAACACAGACTGTATATAGTACTATATGTAGCAAATGGAGCTCACACATTAAGCGGAAAGTGCAATACTCTGAACAGCCACTAGATGCTGGCTCTAAAGAACTGGTTCAAATTGACTTTAACTCTAAAATTCGGGATTTTCTGAGCTTCCAGGAGAAGTAAAAATACCATAATGACATCATACTGGCTGTAAAGTGCAACATCTCAGCTCCAATCGTGCAAAGCGTGACTTCATTACGATAATCCAAAGTCTCGTGAGCAAATTTGCCCGGCAACACATTTGGTTTTACAGGGTTAAGTAGATATTAGATGATACCGGCACTGAAGTTGAATCTCTTACGTATTGGGCAGTGTCCTTGGGTTCAAGGGTCACACCTGCCTCCACACTCCTCCCTTCATATCCAAATATGGTCACTTCTGGCACCGCCATGGCGACGTTCAAACTCCATAAACCAACAGCTGACATCACATTAGCTTCTTTCAAGATACGAAGTCAGATATAGTGGCTCTGTTCCCTATTAACATGTAGTGTAAATGCATTAATTAGCATAGTTAAAGCACTGATTTCTCCTATTGGCAGGATCACAACTGATATTTTTTTTCTACTGCAGCTCGCCTAACCCCTCTCTGACATCCACTACATTCATTAATCTCCCTGTGAGTTATATATATCACCAACTTTGAAGAAATCTCTCCTGAATCTTGCTGATAATTGTGTGTATTTACTATAAAGAGTGTGTTTCAAAAGCATTTATCACAAGGGGTTTTTTTTAACGTCCCTTGAGGCAGTCTGAGGTACGAGGCGGCTCTGGTCCTATGATCGTACATGTGTTTGTAAAAGTTCCTCCTTCCTTATCCTTCCTAAACTTCTATCTGCCTGCTCGTAATGAACTGCGCCGCCGCCCTCCTTTGTCACGCCAGAAGAATAGATCTGCTCTTTATCTTCCTCGTTCTTAAAACAAATTACACTGTGCAAGTAAAAAACAAGCAATTCTGTTGCCGCAGAGATTGTTTGTGTTTGTCCGGACTGTGTGGGGCTTTTTTTAATGGTTTTGTTTGGCAGCGATCTTTCCTGACTTCACTTGAACAGCTGGAAATCCATTTTCCCCTCTCCAAAGTTAAACACGCAAAGTGTGTTTGTTTCTATAATTCATGCTATGTTTGCCATAACAAACGTGTACACACAGATAAGCAAACAGAGCTTTTTCCTCCGACCGAGCTTAAGCAGTTGACTTTGCTCGGTTTTCATCACTGGTGACTGAAATTCAAAGTGTGGGTTGTCAGATAAAACCCATGTATCTACAAAGACTGTTATTATTAATTAAAAATGGGTGCTTCCCATTTAGTGCCAATCATGGTGTGTTTTCCAAATGACTGGCACTAAAAGGGGCTGACTGGTGGCGACTGTGACAATGGTGGCGACTGAGATAATGGCGGTACATTTACCACTGAAAATTTATATTGATTTTTCAAACAGTGGGTCTTGGAGTTCACACTGGGGTAAACAAAAGCAGGTTTCTCATTTCTAGCAGACAACAGTGTCATTTGTTAGCAGGAAGGACGACCGGTGCAGGTTTTGTCAGCTGTAGCTAGCAAACGCAAGCTAGTGCTGAGGCTTTTTGCTGTTTCCAGGTGATTTGTTTTGAAACAAATGGCTGTTAAAAGGTGCACACACTGACAACATACTGGATATATTGCTTAAAGACTGAGGATGAAGCTGAGAGAAAGTCAATACCCTATCAGGCATGGAAAAACAAACTGAATTTTTCTTGAACTAGAATGCAAAGCTCGTTTTAAACATCATACTCATACTCATCTTCTACCCTGCCTGGACACCCTATGAAGGAAGTTTATTTCGGCTGCTTGAATCTTGTTCTTTCGGTCATTACCCAAAGCTCATGACCATAGGGTGAGGGTAGAACATAGATCAACCAGAGAGCTCCCTAGTCACCACAATGGACCAGTTCAGCATCCACATCACTACAGACGCTGCCCCGATCCACCTGTCAATCTCCTGCTCCATTCTACCCTCATTTGTGAGCAAGATCCCGACTTCCTGAAGTTGAATCAGGACCTCCCCCAACCCGGAGCAGGCAATCCATCCTTTTCCAGCTGAGAACCATGGCCTCAGACTTGGAGATGCTGAACTGCCTCAATGAGACCTGAAGGTCACTGCTTGATGAAGAGGACCACATCATCCGCAAAAAAGCAGAGACGAGATCCTCCCACCACCAGATGGCTGCACTTAGAACTTCTGTCCAGAAAAGTAATGCACAGAATGGGTGACAAAGGGCAGTCCTCACCAGGAACAGGTCCGACTTACTGCCAGCTACAAGGACCAGACTCGCACTTCTTCGGTACAAGGACTGAATGGCCACTAACAAGGGGCCATCAACCCCATACTCCCACAGTAACCCAAGAGGGTGCCCCTCAGGACACGATCATAGGCCTTCTCCAAATCCACAAAACACATGTGGACTGGATTGGCAAACTCCCATGCCCCCTCTAGCATCCTAGCTCTAAGACGTCCACATCCAGGACAAAAACCACATTGCTCTTCTTTAATCTGAGATTCAACTATCACACTAGCAACACATTAGATAGATTTAGTAGATGACGTCAAACCAATGAGTTTGTTAACTCACATCAAATTAACCTGCTGGGACATAAACCTTTGGAATATTTCGAACAATATGCAAGCTAACACGCTACTTCCTGAGCATTGCAGTTCATACAGTTTGGGTAAAAAGCTGCTTTAAAAACATATTTCCTGATGAAATACAGATCACATGTGCTTCTAAAGTAACAAGTTCCTCTTTAGTCATACACGTCTTTCTCAAACCTCGACATAACTGCTGCTCCTAGCTAAAACATGCTAATCTACGATCATACCATCCCTGTTTGCAGGCTGACAGAGAAATATACAAGTCAGCAAAGCTTTGGACAACTGGAACGCAAGTCTTAGAGAATCATTTACAACCCCAAATGCCACAGTATTAATATATGTTTATTTCCCGTATAATAAATTTGTTTGGGTATCAAAGTGGGAGGTGTAATTTAAAAGAAATAACGCCAGGGAAGAAATAGTCTCAGCTCTCTAAACTCTCCCAAATCCTGTAAAACTCTGGCCTGAGTCTCGTAACAAGACTTCATCAGGCCTCAGCTTCATGAGCGACTGGGGTGGGGTGATGGAGAGACAGTTAAACGTCTCAGTGAGTTTAATACTGTGATGGGAAAAAATATTTTATATAAAAAAGTTATCTGTCATCCCTGTGAGTCAGACATGCTGAGCTCCATGGTGGCGAGGAGGGAAAATAAAACTGACACAGGTGTCAGCTTCACTCATCTTCTTCAGAATTCAATTTTGCACAGCCAATGAAATTCTTCATTTACTGCTATTTTTAGATAGCACATGTACTGTATTTACTCATTTCCTTATGCAAATGAGTCCATTAAAACAGTTACGAGGGGAAAATCCATTATACTCGTGTTACAATGGCGAGGGATGCGCGTTGTTATTCAGGTCAAAGTTTTTGGCGGTGCTATTACGTGTGCGCTGGGAAAGCAAGCCACTGCCGCGCTTTCATCCCTCGCTCATTTACCAACTTATAACATTCACGATCATGCTGTTTATTTCCATATAAATAAAGCACATCCATTTAAATTGGGGTGCGAATTTAATCTAGAGGCAGGTTTATCTGCAATATTTCCCCATTATTTGTTAAAAAAATAAAAAAATACAGCCAGTGCAACCGCTGCCTGCTCGTTATTTTTTGTTATATTTAATTCATGTTTGGCATAGTTTTCCGTGTGGATGCCGGTTACCAAAAAAAACATCGAAACAAGCACAAATTCGATGATGGTGGCAGATGCAGTGGAAGATACAGATTTTAGGGTAGCAGCAGCCAATCATATTTGATTGGTTCCAGCAAAATACCAAAAACAATGTCACGACCAGAACAATAAAGATGTCTTGGTGTGAAATCGTCTTCTCCGGTGTCTGGGAAAGGTCAGCACTAATCACAGTCATAACATAATGATTCAGAGTGGTCATTCAGGGATTTTCAAACTCCGCTCCCTCCCTGGATCATGTGGGATTACCCAGAAGGCCGTGGCATATTTCGAACATCATCCGCTGTCCGAAATGACTTGAGCCTTGATCTTCGTGACCAACTAACATGCATCTGGGTGGAGATCATGCAGAGGTAACAGCGAAAAAAGAAAAGAGCTCGAGGATAAATCCTTTCCGCTACAGGCCAGGGCACATTGTGTTGAATCTGATGATTATTTATGAAAAGGCTCATGTGTAAATCCACTTCTTTTTAGCTGCTTTGTCTTCTTCACAACAGGTGTATCACCTCTGGCAGGTGAATTTACTGTAAGCTTGGGAAAGAGACAGTTATCAGACAAGCAGAGCCCTGTATCACTGGCTGGCTCCTACCTCGTCCTGCTCTCTCTTCTGCTGTCAAGTACATCTGTGTTTGAGCTTTCTTTTTTTAAGCTTTGTTGCAGTCTTTGTGAGAGAGAAACTCTGATGCCTCCTCACATCTGTTGCATACTAATGCCTCGGCAGTGGTGGGCGGCTGCGATGTTTTTCTGGGAGCGCCACAAATCTGACAAATAAAGTAGTATTTTGATTTGAAACAGAGGAGAGGGGGAAGGTTAACAATCGACCTTTTGCTGATGTTGCCGCACTCCAAAAACTCCTAAATTAGTTAATTTAAAAGCAACATCATTGAGTTTACAAGTGGAGAAACAATGAATCTGTCAACACTTGTAATTTCATATAAAAGTAAATAGAAATAAAAACAACACAGGAGCAGATAGGACATTAAAACCAGCTGCCTAATACTGTGTGGGTCGACACCAAGCAGCTGTGATCTGCTGAAGCATGAAGACCTCTGGGGATGAAGTGCAATCGGATCACAAGTGGACAGCTTTAATTACACTCATGTGGAGGTGATCTGGGACACATGTATCCCGATGCGTCCTCAATAAGGATGTAAACAAAAGATGCTCTCCACTTCCGATCTTTTGCATCCTGAGGCAAATCATGGATCGGACTCCTTTTCCCAAATCCTATCTGCAGTGTGATAGGGAGCGACATCAGGCAGTGCTGCAGTCACGACAGTCTGCAACGATGTAACGTGTCAAAGTAATATCCACATGAGTGGCAGGACCCAAGGTTTCCCAGTGAGCAGGAGCATCACCCCGACTCCTCGAATGCATTCACAAGGTTCCCACGCTTCTTAGGACATGTCAAGGATGTTTTCTATACCTAGACTATTAAAGTCCTGCACAGTACACCACAAGAGAGTATAGGGAAGCATAAAAGTGTAACATAAATACTGTAGGAGTTCATAGATAGATACTTTATTGATCCTTGGCTGGAAATTTTTTGGTGATGAGCAGCCAAAAATATAAAACACACAAGGCAAGAAGTAATTAAAAATACAATAGAAATATGGTATGAATAAAAGTAGAATAATAAATAATAATGACAATAAATACCCCAATGTGCAGTCACTAAATTGAAATGTGCAAAAAAACGAGGTGTAATAAATAAAATGTGCAATAATGTTGGTGTTGAATGACCTTATTAGAAAATAAAGTCTGTTTTGTCCCTTGTTGTGTAGTGTCTCAATGTGACAGGACTAGTCCACCTCGTTGTCCAGCTGGACTCTGAGGTACCTGTAATTGGAGACAACTTCCACCTCTGTGTTGTGGATGGTGACTGGGACCAGGTTGGGCCTCTTCCTCCTGAAGTCCACAACCCTTACCTTGGTCGAGGACAGCAAATGACATTGTGTTGTAAGGCATTAGTCATAAATTTGTTATAATAAAATGTCCAGAACAACTTGATGGATTTAAGGACATTTTACTTGTTTCTCTTGATGTCCAGGAGCTTTCCAGGACTGGAGAGTAATGGAGCATTTACACTGGTACCTACTCGCTTCGCTTCGGTTTTAGCGCATTTACACTGGCAAAAAAGTACCTGGAACTTGGTACCTGGTACAACTTTTTGTACCTCCTCTCCTGCAGTTCCAAAAAAAGTACCCGGTCAGGTCTGAGCAGGTACTAAAATCTTATTGGTCGGAATCATCACTGGGCGGTACGTAATCTGTCCCCACAAACACGTAGGCATTTTTAAATCTTTGGCAAACCATGCAGACGCGTTTGAAATAACAAGAGGAGAAATGGCATCTGTTAGAAATCCTGCCCCATGGACTCAGGACGAGGTGCAGACCTTTCTGTCGTTAGTCGCCGATGAGAAGAAATGAAAGAATCGCATAAAAGATGAGGTCACGAATGACGGCCAGCTACTCAGTTTAGGGACGATCCTCGGCAATGTAAATGCAACCAAGGGGGGTTGATCCCGAGCGATCTGAGGCGAAACAAAGCGAGTAGGTACCAGTGTAAATGCGCCATAAGTGTAAAGAAATCCAGGTTTCAAATATATTTCCTGAGGTTCAACTTTATAAAACTTTACATTTTTCTCAAGTAAAACCCTCAATTTATCTGCACTATAAAGTAGATATTACAACACAACAGACGAGTCAAACTAAGTCAAGAGCACATGACTCAACACAGTGGATGAGCTCAGTTGCACAGAAGCAGCATTTCTTCTGGGTTTCACTGTAAAGGCGGCAGGAACAAAGTATCTGCAGAGGGTTTTTTTTTTCTGACCCATGGGCATTTTAAAGTCCCGTGTGAAGCAAACAACACGCTCCGAAGAACTTTTTAACTCAAACCGGGCATCGAATCTTGGTTGGCGAAATAATGAATAAATAAAAGAACACACGACAGCGCTGCGATAAATATTTAATGCGCTGCACAGACGTGTGGAGCACAAGTTCCTTTCTCAGCATGCTACTGGCACAGGACGAGCATGTGGTGGCTCTGACTCATTCAAATGCAAAGAGACGAGCATTTGTTGCGTGGATGGCTCAATCTAACAATTGGAATATTTATAGCTCGCTGTAGATTTCCACTGGGTCCAATAAAGTTGTGATCCTGAATATGAAAATGAACCATATCCTCATATAGTTTTCTCAGGGAAATGACACTTCCAGGAGGAAAATGTGAACATCTGTAGGATGTAGTTATAGACTGTATATAGAAATGATATAGTCAGCTCTTCTTCTCAGTGACCTGGTGGTGAAATCATCTCATCATGAAGGAGATATTAGGAGTAAGATTTAAGGGCTTGGTCAGTTTGATTGATGGGTCTGGTATCCAAGGAGACCAGGGCTGAACTTGAGGGTTAGATATACCTCTTTGCTTCTTGCTTCATATCCAAATATGGTCACTTCTGGCTCCAAACAACCAACATGGCAACATTCAAATGCAGATCTCCTGGTTTCAAAATGTCACAGTGATCCCTCCATCTTCCATATATAGTCTAAACAAGACTTTTAATCTGTATAATTTTAAGTTTCTCTTTTACTACATGTGCTTCGGATCATAATTTATCAGATTTCAGTGCATCTACGACTGCTTTCCAACCTCGTGGAGAAAAATCTTTTCATATTTTTTAAAGTGAGGCAATAAAAATAACCATTACCTTGGTATTGGCGCCAAAAAAGTCCACAAACAAACGTGGCGTCACATTAACTTTCTGTAAAGTCTATGCATGTAAAGCTCCCTCGTGTGTTTGCTTGATTGAAATTTCAAAAGCTGAAAAATATATATATATATGTTGTGGTAATAGGGGATTTTTTTTGCAATATAAAACCCTGGTAGTAATCTGTAATCATGCCATATTCCACTGAAATCGTAGCCAGACTGCTGTCAACAAGTGTTTATTATTACTCGTCTTAAACCATAATACACACTGAGTCATCTGCTGGGATAAAACGATCGCAACTCTACAGAGGCTTTGTTGCTAATAGCTGAAACAACACGAGAGGCGAGGGCCAGTCCACACCAGCAGCCTTGTTGCAATTCTGGCAACACACTCCTCCGCCTGTCTCTCTAATGAACCTGCCGCATATTAATCCCTATCACTAATGAGGCTATTCAGAATGATAAGCTTCCCCAGCATCCACTAATGAACACATGCTAAAACTGCCTGGGCCTCTGCTAAGCACTCGTCGGGCCGGCCTAAATCACACAGCAGCACCTGCCTGTCACGGCCGACACCTCGCCGACGGCGGCGGCGACTGTACAAACTGACAAATGGCCGCTCGGCAGTCTGGTGTGATGAGGGCGTCAAATTTATTGTTTGCTCCTGCAGAGTCAAAGCTAAAATGTTAAATAAGACAGAGCAGGAGTTAATCTTCCAGCACTGCTGCATGCACCTGGGGTCGGTCCACTTCAATTAAAACAGATCCTCTCACTGGATACTAGTTTCAATTAAAACTGCAGATTTTTCCAGAGTGACCACACCGCCACGCTGCAGCTGAGCTTTTCCCAACTGTTAATATGAAACTGAAGAAATGAGATACATCACCGCTTCCTGCCTATAAAAAGGCGACTAGGGGTGAAATTTCATTTTTATACCATTCGTTTTGCCAAATGCATTTTCCAGGAAGTGGAGCTGCATCTGAAATAGTGTTCAGTGGCCACACGACTGATTTACCTTTGAAGATTTGCATCCTGATTCTTGTGTATTCAACATTAAAACAATTGATCTATTATGTAGATAGTTCAGTTGGTGATAGATTTAGAAGTATTTAATCGTTATATTTATGCTAAAATGCTAATCTGCATGGCTAAATACTAGGAAATAGGAAAATTATGTATATTTTTTATAATGTGGATGAACTAAAACTTAAAGATAAGTCTGTTTCATACAGATGGTAAAATGAGGGACTGTACAAATGGCCATTATAAGCTAAATCTAACATTTGTTTAAGTTGCAATCTTGCCAAAACTACTCCAGAGGAAGCCAGGACTATAAATATGAAGCTGAAAAAATTGCTTTTCCTTTCTTAAGAAATGAGCTGCATCTTTGTTGGAACATTAACAACACATGCTTACACAAGGACACGACCTTCAGTGGTTATCACTGTATTATGAAGCACTTCAAAGAAACTACAAACTGTATTTTACATGAGCAGCAGTTGCTTCTTTGCTCCTGTCAAAAGATACGTCGCTGACAACTGTTGCCAGGTCTTAAGACGTTGCTGTGTGTGTGTGTGTGTGTGTGTGTGTGTGTGGTGATGTAAGAGGGCAGCAGTGAGAGTGAAGGTGCCTGCAGCCCATCTGCTTACAGCAACTCCCACGACCCCTGCAGCTCGTCTCCTCCTGCCAGCAAACAGCCTCACCTCTCACCAGGACTTCCTGCCACATCCCCGCAGCCCACATGTCCTGGGTGAAGCTGAGTGATTGTCGAGCCGCGGTGATGTTGCAGGCCCATCAACCAATCGCTGCCCTGCTGTATTATGGCTAAGCCAAACAAGCACAGACTGCACCACTGACAGGAGTTGCTGGCAAGATGCTGCAGACAGGCTTTGATGGACTGGTGATCTGGCAGCCTCATTACATCCCCCTGGTTTCTCTTTTCAGCGCATGAATCAAGCCCGAGGAAGTCAGCACATCCTTCACTGCACTCTTATTTTGTCTCCACCGATGGACACGTTCCCAAATTGGTGAGCATTGGGCATACATATGGAATTCTACTCCAGCATCTGAACTCATTTCAACACACTCCCAGCACAGTGTCCACCACTGTGGACGACCATCTGTGTTGGCTAATGGGAGCCCATGAAAAATCCTGCATGGTCCACCGCATCTTGGCCAAAACTGAACCACAACAACACTCAGAGCACCAGATGAAAACAGACTCAAAGAGGCGTTGATCTAAACCCGGCGGCGGCTCGGCCAGACTGCAAATGCAGGATGAGAAAAGGGAAGGCAGGGAAAGAGAGAGAGAGCAAATGCCAGAAAAGACACACATCAATGTCGGGATCCAAAAGTTAAGACTCCACACCTGCAATACAGCATGTGGATCACGATTTGGACTTTTAGGCAATTAAAGTAGGAGACGGTGACATTTCGAGGTGATCATTAGACACAAGTGACTACATCAACAACTAAAAAGTAACTAAGTTTATGTTTTTCTACCAGAGAAACCAGATAAATCAGGACAGAGAAATGAAATGTCAAACAATTCAAAGGCAACATTTTGTTTCATAAATCACAATTTTATTGATGGGATTAAAATCTAATTATTACATTTAGCAGCAGCTCAATCTGCATGGAAAAAAAGTTGTTTAAAGAAAGAGAGAGTAAAATTGAAAATGCTAACAATGTCGTGCAAAGGCATACCGTATTTTCCGGACTATTGAGCGCACCTGTCTATAAGCCGCTATTGAATTTATTCAAACTGTTTCATGTGGTCCGCTCTGACTGATGTGACGATGCTAAATGTAGCGGAGCTTGCTAGCTTGTAAAAAGCTAACGAGCTTCGTGCCGCCAATACTGGGCCACACCGGTGTTTAAGCTGCACGGTTCAAAGCGTCGGAAAAAAAGTAGCGGCATATAGTCCGGGAAATACGGTAATGTTAGTTTTATATGTTCTAGTACAACTACGGTAGTTATTGCATGGCTTTCTTTCTGGACAGTAGGAGTTAAACATAAAACTAACATAACTAACTAACTAGCATAAAACTGTATACGCATTTAGAGCAGCTGTTTAAAAAAGATCAACAGTTTTTTCCCACTTTTAGCTCCACTTTTGGTCTCCACCACCTCCACAGGAAACATCTTTCTTTTTAGCTGCTTTGCTTGCTCTTTGATTTTTTTAAAAATCCCACAAACAGCACTAATAAGAGCTGTGAGAATAAACTAAAACACCAGAAAACCAAAATAATGAAGCGTAATAACCTCTGTAGAGCCGAGGGAAATCATCGCTGAGTCCCGACGATCCCATTCATACACAACCACCTTTTCTGCTTTGACACCGACTGCTGTCATTTCACATAAACCTAGCATAACCACCTGCAATATAAAAACCCAAGACAAAAAGTGCACTGCATGATGGGGAAAACTCTCAAGCTGTTTGCAAGGTGCTGTTTACATGACAAGGTGCTACAGTTCTGTCAAACTCCGACTATAAATGGTTTCCATGTGTGATTTCCAGGGTTTTCTGTTTGCTAACGCTGATGACATTTCACAGCATTTGAGTCCGTTTACAGCAAACAAATCATGAGTTGAGAAGTCAAACCAGGGGAAGGGAAAATGTTTTATTATTGACTTCGACGATATACTTCTTTTCCTCAACTTTTGAATTTAAAAATGAATCCGCTGCTTCAAGGGCTGAGATTATGTTTCTACTTAGTACCTACAGCATGTGCAGATATAGCTTGATTTGATTGGCACATGGCATTTCCTCTCACCAGAGTGGCTGTAGGGCCTGTAAAAGGTGCCAGGTCGTGTCGCAGTGAATGAAACAGTCAATCCCTGATATTACGCCACAAACAATAACTTCCTCAAAGTAATTCTGAGGGTCATTATGAAAACAGCGGACACTGATCTCTGTGGCACACACACCAAATGTCAGCGGATATGTGGAGTTATTTCTTCCCGTGGACAGCGTTTTACTGCATGTGATACCTTGACATTTTCAAGCTCCAACTTCCGACTATTTTTTGGTGAGAGATAAAATGATGTACTTTATTTCCAGCAAAAACAAATAAACAGCTAAACCTCTAAATGCCAGGGGGAGAGTGCAGCAGATAAGGGACTGAAGTTAATTTTGCATTTGGCTCATAAGACACAAGTGGGATTTTTTTTTTGCACTGCAATGAGAAGCCTTTACAAGCCTCGACTAGTCTGGTATACTGACAGTACGCTTGCAGAATTTGAAACAGACCCACAGCCGCTTTTAGCTCACTGTGTCGATTACCTAAAGCTTTTTTTTTTCCGCATTCAACTTCTCCTCTCAGTCGTGCTAAAGTCTCGCAAAAAAAAATAACATAAAGCCGGATGTGATTGCCAAATAGTACGCATTATGGTCCTCTTCATTGGCAATGACTCTGCCTTTCTGAAAACACACCTACGTCCTCATATCGCTATTTCAAAGTCAATCGTTGGTTTAACACATTTTTTGTTAATGCATCACAGAGGAGGGGGAAAGGTGTCTATGTGAAAGTAGGCCATTGGGAAGACTGATGGATAGCATTATGCCAAACGGGCCATTATGAGAGAGCCGTGGATCATAAACAAATGACATAACGATCACGAGGTGGTGTAGGAGTGGAGGGGAAGATGGGTATTCTATCTGGCTACACTAAACGCAGCAGTTAACGTGCTCCACTTATGATAAATCAAGGAGGCACTGAAGGGAGGCCAAGCCAGTCCACTACTCGTGCTCTTAAACACCAAACACAGTCGGTCAGGGCTGCCTCCGCCTCTCCATCTTTCTGTTTTTCTCTTCATTTACCTGCAAACCTGCAAAAACACAACACCCGCTTCCTCCTTCTTCATCTCGTAGCAGCAGCAGTTAAAAGGCGGCGGAGCGGCTCGGTCATTCAGGAGAGGGGGGGGGGGGCTCCGTGATCTATGTTGATGACACTGACTTGCAAGCACCTACAGTCCTACAAACTCCATTTGGAGTGACCTTAGTCATAACCCAGTCTCACACCGCTGGCTCCGATAGATACCATCATTTATCATAAAGGATCCTCAAATTGGCCTTCTGACAATGACTTCCACATCACAAATTAGTAAATCAACAACTACATACATACAGGAAATATACAAATAGCTGTAATTATCTGCAGGGAGGGAGGTGCTATTAATCATAATAATGGGTCGCACCAAGGTGGCGGAGTTGTTAAAGGAACCGTCCCATTATTTTCTTCGGAGGTTTAGGATTCTTCACAAGGTGTGTGTCAGGTCGACCACATCACACAAGAGTGGTGCTGTGTTAACAACAACCTCACCTGACACTTAAAGAAGGAAACATTTGAATTACTCTGAACAATGCAGCAAGTGGGGCTCAAAAATGAGGCCAATGAGGAAAACCACTGGATGCTTTCTCCAAAACACTATTTTGATGAAGGTTTTTTTCAGGTGTCTTAGTAATTCACTTGCTTTCTTATGAGGAAATCCACTTTGGGATTTGGAAAAATTAAGTTTGAGATCCAAGATATTAAGAAATATGCTGATTGGATGGACTCTTACACAACTTTTGCTTTTACATTCACACATCATCTCTGGCATTTGTAGGTCTTCAGTAACTGCATTTGTTAGAGCCCGACATGTAACAACGACCTGAAATGTAACAATATCACAAATTGTTATAAAAAAGTGTAAAATTTAATGGGTTTTATTACATTTTTTTATTTTCAGACTCAGCACTTTTGCTACATTATCAACCCGTTGTTACATTTCGAGTTTAATTAATTTATTAATTTTTTTATAACAATTCACGATCTTGTTACATTTCAGGTCATTGTTACATATCGGGCTCTAAGTGTTTTTGCCATTCATTGAATTCCCACCCTGTCCACCTGTGGACATTGCCCACTCTCCCAGTTGTAAACCATTCTTGAAAAAAGTATCAATTAAATACATAAATGTAATCGAAGTGGCATAAATTAATCATATTGGACTCATTTTGCACCACTTGATGGCTACACTCATGTCAATTACAACTTATTTAGTTTATCATCCGTTAAGTATTTAATGTGCTACACCTCCTTCAGAACCTTCTCCACTCTGAAGTTAGACTTTGATTAAATATTTTCGACTCATTTCAACTTTATTTTCTGCATGGGCTCAAATGAGCTCATCTCATCAACGTGGTTTCAGTAAACAAAAGTCTGTTGGTGGTTTCATGGAGAAGTGCAGTCAAACCACACAGCTCTCTGGTTTGTTGACGGTTCTGCACTTGAGATGGTCTCTGCTCTTTGATCTACATCTCACTGGCCAGCGTAGCAGGGGAGTATCTGTCAATCAAAACTACACCCAGGAGGGACAAACACACACAAATATGATAGCGCAGCCCTTCCCGTCCGCTCTGGAGATGGCTGAGCAAATTCAATTTAATCCAAATGAGTTCAATTAATACTTCATGTAATATAATTTGAGGAAATATAACATGGAGCCATTATTAATGTACTGTAGCTGAACATTTAAATCCTGAGTGAGCTCCTGAAATGAGTCACGGTTGAAGTTCAAGCCATTTTGAAGTTTCCACAGTGGCCCTTGGGCCTTTCCGCAAAAAACTCCCCCACTAAAAAGCAGTGGAGAGAGTCTGGATTTATTAATTCACTCCCTTTGTATCTTCTCACAGTCACAGCCAATCACTGCTTGTAACCCTGGCCCCGCTAGAAAAGCACTGCACTGTATGTCAGAAATATGTATTCAGCTGCCAGTCGCCTGCGTTTTGAACCAATTTTCCGTATTTTTCCTCCAACTTCACAGCAGAAGTTTCGCTAGTTCTCTCAAATGTTGTGTTTCTTGGCAGCATGGAGGAGTCTACTGAAACCCAAACTAATTAAATTGTGATTGATGAGTCAGAAACTCTTGAAGGCAGATTGACCCACGTCCCAGCTATTCAGAGGCAGGAAAAAAACGTGGAATACATTACAGAGTTTAAAAGCAGAACTCATTCATGATAGCACAATTAGACGGGTGAATTACTAAAGAAATGTGCAAAGAGAGCATATTTCTTTATTTTCTACAGGCAGTCGCTGTCACAGGAGCAGTGGTCGACTTGATTGTCGAGTCAACCCAACTCCTTTTAGAAATTGTTTGACTCAGCTGAGGAATCAATAGCAATGTTCTCACTTACAAAAGTGCAGCCTCCACACGCCAACATTCAGCATAGTGCCCTGGAGCAAGAGGGTGAAACGGTATGGCTGGATGTATGTGAGCATCAGGCAAATCTCTGTGTAAGTCCCACAGAAGCAGCTACTTCTTTGCTTTTCTGAATGATCTGAGTTTATACAACACTTTGAAGTTATGAAGGTTTCCATACAGATAAAGTTGTATCTCTATTTTCTCTAAAGGCATAAAACTGACATATGACTCATAACAGCTGTAAATGAAATTCAGCCACTTACTTATGTTAGTGTGGATATTCTTTCTTTTGAGTTGGAGCCAAATATTTGTTGGGGTTTTTTTTGTTGTTGCTAAAGGGACAGTCCACCATTTCTATGAAGTAACTAGAAAAGTCAGTTTCCTGGTCACAAAGAGCACTCGTCTGTAAAAAGTGTTGTATTTGTTGCTTCAGCACTGGTTTAATGAATACATCTCAGCACTGGACAGCTCCTAGCATGGGCTTGTTTCATCAATGGATTCAGCACTGGACAGCTCTTTGCCTGCTCATGCTTCACCTGGACAGCACCTTGCCTGGTCCTATTCCATCCATGGATTCAGCACTGGACAGCTCCTAGCATGAGCCTGTTTCAATAATGGATTCAGCACTGGACAGCTCCTTGTCTGCTCATGCTTCATCCATGGATTCAGCACTGGACAGCTCCCAGCCTGTTCATGCTTCATCCATGGATTCAGCACTGGACAGCTCCTTGCCTGCTCCTGCTTCAGACAGACATATACTGCATATACAGTTCACCAGCCACAAACAGAGTTGTGTTTTCTGTATGCACCTGAATGCATTCTACTAACCAGACCAGAAGAGTCCAATATAAGATATCATGTTGCATGAAGGTGGAAGAGCCACGACTTTGACACATTAGTGTGAATACTGTGGGAGCATTGAGATTCAATTATTACTTATTTTCTATTATTTCACTGACTTTTAGCTGCATGATTTTTGGCAACCTTCCACATTTTCCATCATAAAAAAACATTCAAATGTCAAAATGTGTTTTATAACAAAAAATTTTTTGTGTGTTTTACGATTGTTTTTTTATTCTTTGTGAACAAATAAAATCTAACTCTTTAACTGCTTCACGTCTTAAAAACTGCCACTTTTTTGTAGCGTTTCTTGGTAAATGATTTCAACTCTGCATTCACACACATCTTCAGCAAGTTTGACTAAGAATCTCTCCAAGTTAGTGTTTCAGACCTTAAGTCTAAAAACAAACCTCACATATTCACTGTATTGTTCTTCCTGTCACAGTGGCTGTGATTACTTCCAAGGTTACACAAACATTTTTATGCGGAACAAACACTTGTTTCTTCTATTTCAATATAGATTTTAATTTCCAACAATTACAACAACTAAGCCATGGAAGTATAGTTTTGAATGTGGACTCATTCTTAAAGTTTTATTGTATTTCCTCTAACAAAATGCAGCTGACTGTGCTATTAAAGCTGCTCAACCCACCACCCTCCTTGTTACGGAGAAAAAGGGACGGTGGTCAATTTCCAAATTACGCAAATGTGAAGCAAAGTGCAGCTAAAATTGCATTTAACCACCAGTTACAATCAGATCCACCCTTAAACAAAACTCTGCACAAATACTTTCAATTCACATGCATTTGATAAACAAATTGTCAGTGTGCCTATCCTGCGATTTGATTGAAATTGCTGTCGCATCAGATTGCCAATTACACCAAGTGTGTGATTACACTGATCGTTTTCAAAATGACCATCCCTGAATGTGCTGTCACTCTTGCACATTTAATTAAACCAATCAGAGTGTAATGTCTGCCTCTCAACTAGTCATCACACAAACACTGAGCCTCGCTTTCAATTGGCTGTGGGCCTTTTATTGGACACACAAAACCTTGTTGTGGATAAAGATTTGGATCCACATTCCAATTTGAAGTGGACAAAACAAAAAAGACACTTTGAAATCTAACCTTTATTTGAAAGTGTCTCTTTCCAGTAGAGAACAAGGTTGTGAAGATGAGTGGAAAAATGAACAATTACAACATTCAATCACTGTAATTATTACAGCAGATTAAAAATCCCTTGTGTTAGAGGAACATTTGCTTTCTTGGTTGAGTTAAAATGTTTTTTTTTCCTAAAAAAGTGCTGTGTTAATGTTTGAACTTGAACTAGAAGTGCCAAAATGTGACAAGTGTGTTGGAAAGACAAATGTTCCACTACTAAAATTCAAAATGTCACAGATCTGTTTAATGGCTAAGTGTACCGAGGGAAACAAGTAAGAGATGAAAACGTCTGCCATCATACTAACAGCTAGAGAGGAAAAAAACAATTATCTCTGGAAGTAGAGCAGAGTGAGATGAAGCCAATAAAGGGTTGTAAAACTAAAAAATCTCTTTGTAGTGGTAAGAAGTTTTAACATGAAATAAGTATATAAAGTACTTCATTTGAAATATATATATCTCTATCTGAAACTGCTGTTAACACATTCTGTTAACATGAAACCCCTGCAATGGTCCATTGTTTGTTCCTCCGCCTCAGGGCATCTGCCCCGAGCACTCAGTCTGTTTGCTGAAGTGGAAAACCTGTTGTTGATTCTGGGTGTGGTCCAGAAACACAATTTAAAGTCTATCTTCTCTTCCAGCAAACTGCTGTGCTCCCCCCCTGTGTGCGTGCACCAGATGTGAAAGCCATCCGGTCCACACGCCGGAAAACGGAACGGTGCCATTGGTTAAATGAGCTATCATTGTGAGTCATTTGGTGCGGCACAAATCACGAGAGGGGGAGGGGGCGGTGAGTCTGCTCGGTGTTTGAAGGGAAAGCAGAATCTCAAGAAGTGATGGTGAGTTGAATTTGAAGATAAGACAAGTTTTATTAAGCTGCTGGGGATGTGCTACTTGGAACAACTGTCTGTCATCAGGGAGGAAGGGTCAAGTATAAAACACATATATCTAGCTTTGTGGAAAATGTTAGTGCCCAATTCACTGTCGAATAACTATAACTTACTTTGTGTCCAGTAAATCCTCAGATAGTGGCAGGGGCCTCTAGTTACCTAATCTACAGTAGATATCCAGCCTCGATTTGAGGCTGGCTTGTGTTAGAGGCAGGATTTTATTTCAAATGTTCTCTGTTTGATAAGTTTCATTAATCATATTTCAGTAGGAAGCTTCATTTTGTTGCTTCAAATGGGAGCATGTAATACACTAAAAGATCTTGGGTTGTTTTAACCCAGAATTGGGTTAATATCAGACTAAGCAGGGTTGATATAACCCAGTAAGATGGGTTATTTTTGTCCTGTGGATAAATTACTGGATTAAAAACAAGAAAATACTGAGAGAAAACAAGCAAATGTTGGGGGAAAAAACAGCAAAATTTGCGGCAAAACAGCAAAATGTTGGATAAATAAAATTAAATTTAGGCTAAAAACAAAATCTGAGGTAAAACTACAGCATTTTGAGTAAAAACAACAAGAATTTGCATAAAACAACAAAATTTAGGGTAAAAACAACAATATTGAGTAAAAAAAACAAAATGTTGGATATTTTGCATAAAATCAACAACAACATGTTACTTAAAAACAACAAATGATCAGTAAAACCAATCATATGTTGGTTATAAACAACTAAATATTGGTTAAAAACAAAGTTTTGGGTAAAAACAACAAAATGTGGAGTAAAAACATTAAAATGTTGGACAACCACAACCCATCTCACTGAAAATGAACCCACCATGTAGTTTGTCCAATATTGACCCAGTTCTTCTTTCACATTTTTAGTGTGTACTGAAAACTACAATAGTCCACAATACAATAGTATTCACCAGCTGACCACTGTATGAGTCATCTGCAGGAAGACTCCAAAAGTGGCAGCGTAGCAACACGTCACATGACATGCCTCATATAGCTCCCATCAAACAGGAATCTGTAACACATGAAGCATTTCATATGAAGCATGTAAGTGAACGTGGAGTGCTGCGCTGGTGTCTGATCCTTTGTGAGTCCTTTCATTTGATTCCACACCTGAACAGCTCGTACCTCCATCTGCCGCTCAGCAGGACATCTCTCTCTCTCTTTTTTTTTTTTTTCAATATAATCTCCACAAAGTTCAGACTGATAATACAGCTCTGGTTGTCCATTACCACAGAAGAAGACATCACCAGACTGGAAGGATGGGGAAACTAGAAATGAGCCAATCAAGTTTGAGAAAATGCTGCTTTTGTGGCACCTGGTTAACGCATAAAAATGTATCATCTACAGCAGATGAAAGTCATTTTAATGTCTCTTTAATTGACATTTCACACTAATAATTCTCAACGTATCTAAAAACCGTCTCTTGTCTCCATATTTCGGGGCGAATGTTGAAACCAGAAGCAACTCACACACTTGATTGCAAAAGTTTCCAGGCTCACATCGCCATGGTAACCTCTGTTAAAGTGTCAAGTAGCCTGTTTTTTCTTTGGGAGGAAATGATCTATGGCGCGGTGGCTGGTATATCCTATCGACATCCATCATTCTCGTTTTCCACCGCCGCCCTAAACGTGTCGCCGTCCAACAAATGCCATGACTAATCTGTCCGGTGTGCGGCGGTCACACGGGTGTGGTGACCTTTACTTGTCCTTGTGGGAGCATGTTCACGCAGGATTTGCACAGAATTAGATTTTGGGGTTCAAAAAAAAAGGAAATCTGAGGTGTTTGATTGGCAGCTTCGGCCTGGGGATTGATCAATAAATCAACAAGAGATTTATGTGAAGAAAACAGGAGCGATGTGGACTGAAAGCACAGAGAAACCACACAAAAGCAAAGCAGCTGCACACAAATAAATCACAATATGCTAATTAAACAGATAAATCACAGGTGCAAACACACGCATGCATTCATTATTTGTTGTGCGGTATGCTTTTTTAAAAACAAACAGCAGATCCTCTGTACTTTGCAAATTCATGAAGATGCATTCCCCCGTATACAGTCCCTGAAGACAGCTACACAAAGCTGTTTTCCATGCATGTCGAAATCTATGCATATGGCTCTATTTCTGCTGCACCGACTGACTTTTGAATCTAAAGAAAGTGGGCGATAACTAAACTTACAAAGAGATGCATAATTTTAATGACGTACATCTTCATTCTGGATGTGACAAACCTTCTTTTTTACCATTTAATGAAGTGACTGATCAGGAGCTTGCTCCAACATCACCCAAAGAAATTGATATTAAATGAAGGTTACGTTTCATCCTGTTCTAACTTTTTCTGTGTGAAATTAGTTCATTTTTGAATATTTCCTCAAACCTAAACTGTCAAATTTGGAGGATCAGAGGAGGATCTGTAGCTCCTCTATAGCCCGCTGTTAAAGATTTAGTTGCTGCTCAAACTATTTGAAAGTTGTTGAAGTCCACTTGAAAGAGAATTTTGAGAGTGTCTAACTTCTGGAAGAAAAACAGGATTTGTAGGCAGGATGAAACACCACAGCTACTTAACATCAGCACCAACAAATTACCGTATTTTCCGGACTATTGAGCGCCATTGAATTTATTTGAACACTTTCATGTGGTCCACTCTGACCGGGTCTGATGTGATGACGCTAAATGTATCGGCGGCACGGAGCTTGCTAGCTTGTAAAAAGCTAACAAGCTTCGTGCCACCGATACATGACAAACACCGGTGTTTAAGTTCAAAGCGTCGGAAAAAAGTAGCGGCTTATAGTCCGGAAAATACGGTACTGATTTCTGGTGGTTTCCTGTTGAAGTAACAGCAGATTGATTGATTGATTGACAGGTGGATGGATGGATACTATTGGCTGAAATTTCTCTGAGTTGATATTTATTTTTTATAACGAGGACACACCATACGACCAGCGATATGATCTAAACCGATTTTAAATCTCCATGTGTCCATCCATGCCTTTTTTGGAGACTTTGTGTTGTGAAAAAATAATCTATCATGTGTTTGGAAAATCCATCAACACCTGCAAAATCATGGGTCATAGACAGACAGAGAGTCTGAATCTGCAGCCACAATGTAATTATCTTAGCACAAAGACATAGAGCATCTCTCCAAACTAACAAGTGCTGTTTTAACACGTCTGTTCGCCTGCAAATGGGAAACATTGTGCTAATTAAAGAGTTTCTCATGTGTCAGAAGGTGTAAATATTGAACTTGCTTCCAGCTCCAGCTCGCAGACATAAGCGCAATCGATGTGCTCGTCTAAACACTCCTCAAACAACGACTTCCCCACATGAACTTTAATCCTGAGGAACTTTGACCTCCTCCGAGCGAGTAAAAAGAAATATTGGTTTTATTTAAAAGTTCGAAATGGGTCTGATTTCCATGCCGCTCCATCGCCTCCTCGCTTTATCCGACTGGATTACTTCACCTTCATTTCCATCTCCTCATCCATTTTACTGTACATTTCCATTCATGAATAATGGCGTGCGTGTTTTAGGGAAAACACTGCGCGCCGTCGGCGACTAATGCTCCGTATTAGTGTGTGAAATCATCACGTGGCGTATTGTAAAAATCAGGATAAAATGCTGCTAATAAATCACTTGAGAAGAGCTTGTGTTGTACACTTCTGAAACTATTCTACCAATCAGTGCAGAGTAATGAGCTGCATTAGCATAAAACAAGAGCTATTTGCAAAAATTGTGGATGTGCCAGATTTGGGGGGAAAACTGTGCATGATGTTATGGAGATGAGGTTACAGCATGAATACTTATTCGATCAAGGCAAAAACATGTGATGTATAATGCGATGAAATGCTAAACACTGAGGATGTATATTGGAAATGTTGCTTATTACTTTACAAGTGAGACACAGCATTTTTTCTGCAACAAACTTCTGCTACAAGACTTTGGACGGTTGATTTTATTTATTATTTTTTGCAACTCATAATTTCTATATTTTGTTTCTGTTTATATTTTGTTCATTTTGATTTTATTGTGTATATTTTGTGGTTTTTTTTGTTTTTTTTTCTGTATGTAAATGGAGTACATTTATATAGCGCTTTCTTGACCTAAGCTAGGTCCCAAAGCGCTTTACAAAGCAACTCATTCACACACTCACTCACACACCAATGGCTACCAAGCTGCTACGCAAGGCTCTAGCCACTATTGGGAGCAACTTAGGGTTCAGTGTCTTGCTCAAGGACACTTTGACACGTGGACAGGAGGAGCTGGGGATCGACCCCAGAACCTTACGACTCATTGGCGACTCACTCTACCACCCACATGTCCTGAACATGTAGGAAAACTGACAACAGGAGGAGGAGGAGGAGATGTTATTTAACCACAGATTACCGTATTTTCCATAATATAAGCCGCTACTTTTTTCCGACGCTTTGAACTTACACACCGGTGTTTCTCATGTATCTGCGGCACGAAGCTCGTTGGCTTTTTACAAGCTAGCAAGCTCCAATACATGTAGCGTCGTCACATCAGACCCGGTCAGAGTGGACCACATAGACTTATAGAGGCCCAATAGTCCAGAAAATACGGTATTTATAAAGATTTGTTGTAGTCATTCGATCTGTGCAACAAAAGTGCAATAGCACTAATGGCCACTAGAGCCACTGCAAAAAACTCTGCTTCCAATTCAAAAATCTATAATTCGTCCAGTCTATGGATTTAAACAAAGTGTAAATTACAGGCTTGTCTTTAAGTTAAGTGAAGCTAAGCAGCTGTATCAATCTTTTTATTCAAATCTTGGCAAGAAATCAGCTTTAATCTCCTTTGAAATCTGGTGATCATTCTCTTACAAACTGGCACCGCGATCTGTGATTATAAGTGTGAAGCTGAGGTGAACGCTGTCACACACTTGCACCAGTTGTGATCATCCGACAGCAGCTGAGGCTCTTTGATTACAATTTATCTGCTTCTGACTTCATTACACATTCAAACTTTTAACAAGGTTGACATCAGGTATCACTGCATCTAATAAAAATGTGTTTCCGACTGAGGCAGAATAAAAGGAAGAAAAAAAAAAAACAGTGAGTGGGTGAGATCCACTACCTGTCTTTTGATTGAATGAAAGTCGGGTAATGATTTTAGCAACACGCCATTCATGAACAGCTCGGGAAGCAGCTTAAACCAAAACTAATATCGCATCTTAGGATTCAAAAAGCAGTAACAAATGGCTTTTTTCTTTTTTTTTTAACTCGCACAAAACGGTGACAGCTCTCCCCGCGGATTATGTAACTCACCCCGAGCTTATAAAAGCAAATGTGTACTTCACAGTTTGTCTGATGAAAGAAAATGAGTGAAAGAAGACAAAAAAAAAAATTTGAAATCATCTCCAGGACTGAACCCTGTACTCCTACATGCTGCATGATGCTGTCACTGGTTGTGCTCTGATGTGTGGCTGCAGGGCAGGTGAGGATCCTTGGGAGGCAGCGATCCACCTCCACCTGTGACTTATCAAACCCTGCTGTCTAAAAGTCTGCACCGCACTCAATGCACTGCAACAGGATGCAGAACAAGCATCCAGTCTTTATATAGATGTAAACAGGCTCCACTCACACAGCACTTTACCAAACAATCCGCTTCATAGCACCTGCAATTAGTCTATTCACACAGCTCTCCTAGCAATTACATTTATATTCAAGTGACGTGTTTTTCCAAGTGTGTTGTGATGTGAATTGTAACAGCTGCTTGTATTTCTCTCACAGACAAAAGGTGGAGGAAATTATATAGGAATCAGAAGGAGCGGCGGCGGCAACAGGTCGACGCATCAAATATAAAAAGCGGCTCCTCCGGGAGGTTTTATTGTTGTCTGGACGGTGCAGACGGTGGCCAATTTCAGGGTTTAGTGTCTTGCTCAAGAACACAATCGTGGCCGTGCAGGAGGAGCCAAGGATCGAACCGTAAACCCCGGGAATTGATGAACAAACCTGCTCAGGCCCAGCGCCACTGAAAAACAATACAGCCTGATTTCCATTAGAGAGCTCCAACATACAAGCAACACTGGAAATAATAACACACACGCATGTTCCCGGGGAGGATGTGCACAGCGCTTCCTGCATCATTATTCACATCTGATATTATCAGTGCGATACATGGATATTTTCAGCTGCGTAGGTGTGGGTTTGATGGGTGCAATTCAACCTGTCCACCAGGAGGAGGTTCAATAAATTGCAAGACAGGAAATGTCGGGTTGTTTTAACCCAGAACTGGGTCAATACTGGACTAATTACACGCTGGGTTGTTTTAACCCAGTTAAATGGGCTGTTCTCATCCATCAGTTTGTAGTTTTTATCCAGTATTTTGCAGTTTTTATCCATCAGTTTGTAGTTTTTATCCAGTATTTTGCAGTTTTTATCCATCAGTTTGTAGTTTTTATCCAGTATTTTGCAGTTTTTATCCATCAGTTTGTAGTTTTTATCCAGTATTTTGCAGTTTTTATCCATCACTTTGTAGTTTTTATCCAGTATTTTGCAGTTTTTATCCATCACTTTGTAGTTTTTATCCAGTATTTTGCAGTTTTCATCCATCAGTTTGTAGTTTTTATCTGGTATTTTGCAGTTTTATCCCTCAGTTTGTAGTTTTTACTCAGATTTTGTAGTTTCTACCTAAAAAAAAAAACAATAAAATGTCTAAGAAAACATTTTGGGTAAAAATGACAAAATCTAGAAGAACAAGAAGAAGAATATTTTACATAAGAGGCCAGTCAGACTTCTATAATGTACCTTTTTTTTCTGCCTTGCTCATATTATACCTACCACCTCACTAGATTATATTATAAAAGGTAATTTTTCTTCTTTCTGATGTTATTTTTAAACATGCAGGTGAGAGGAAAATGCAAATAATCATCAGCTCTTCCTTGTCAAAGGACACCTGTTTTTTTCCTGATGTGATAGGAAGAAACAAACTGTAGATAAGAGGAGAAATAAGTGTTATGATGTGCTGTCAGGAAGCAACGGCGACAATATTTTCTGTAAAAAAAATTATAACGTGGGGTTATTTGCTTTGAAGTGGAGGAAAAAACAGTTTAAATGACGCTGGTGCAATAACAACACATCTTACAGGAGTAAAAGGAAGTGGTTTGTTGTGGATAAAGACAAAAAACAACAAGATCAACTATGAATATTTCCCAAATTAAAGGAAAAAAATTTCAGATTTTCTTCAGTTAAAATGTCAAATATCTTAAAGTCCATCTGGAGTTACATATATTTGCTTTTTATCCTCCATGTGTCGTCCTAACAGAGATATTTTGGGCCTCCCTCTCAGAGGTTAATCACTGCAGAGAAAATATTCAGAGTTACTGTGAAACTTCTTGGGACACGAAACAAAAATGTCTGCGATGTGAGATCCAAACCGACATCTGAAGTGAAGTCGACTCTGCTTTTCAGCCACGCGCGCCAAGTCTTGTAAGCAGCCAGCTGGTGCCCGAGAGTTGCCCAAAAAAAAAAAAAACTTTTCTTCAGCCAAACCAGCTTTCTTTGTCACCGCAGTGCAGCGGAGCCAAAGCACACATCTGAAGAGCGGCAGCCAGCACAGCAAAAAGTGAAGATCTAACCCAAGAGTGATCATCAAATACAATCTGATAAGTGGTGGATTAACACGGTGTTTGACACGGTCGGTTTCTGCAGCTGTGACTTATTGAGGAATTAATTCACAAACTATGAGAAAAATCTCAGAACAACATAAATTTCTGGGTGACCGAAGCTTCATTTGGCTCAAAAGTCAGAGATCCAAACTTAGAGGAGTCATGAAGAATTAGCTCTAAGCCGCAGAGCATGCTGGGATTTTTCCACACAGGGGGTGAGGCGTGAATGTGAGTCACAACGAGGCCGTGTAATCGCTCGACAACAAGTCCTACAGGAAGGAAGAAGGTTTCTAACCAGGTAGCCCAGAGCCCAATTACCTCACATCCACGAGGCTATTTCTTTCCCCTGAGGCCAAATCAAAACTCCAATTCATTTTTAATGGGCCCTGTGAGTTCTGACCATCTCATTTGGCTAACACTGGGTACCCACACACTTATAAAATTACCATGGTAACACTCATTTTAAATGGAAAAATTGCGTCGATAAAGTATTTTCAATTTCAAGCCATTAAAACAGATCAATCCAATCACAATCAATGTCTTTGCCCTGAGCTGAGACTTGTAGGCAGAGATCTACTACCCTACAATACCACAGTCAAATCAATAAGGCGAGCTTATTTTTTTTGATAGAGATATCCGCTCCACATGCACGGATACTAACAATGTGCTGCACCGACACCACTTAAGGAATCCTCTTCATGTGTGAGGTCAGAGGTCACGGTCAGCTCACAGGCAATCATCTTCTGGCTCAAGGACACTCCAGCACCAGAGATATCCGCTCCCACAGTGGTTGGAAGTCGCGGTTAGAGGTCAGTGTCTCGTTCTCCATCCCGCTGTCAGAACCAGATGTAATTTATCACCGGAGCAGAACACTGATGTACACAAGTGTGTGAAAGAGGCTTCACCGGGTGAATTACAGTAATAACCACAACTTCCATGTTGTTCGCAGGCTGCCTGGGTTTTTATATAATTTCCTGCAGAGCGTCACTCGTTCAGCTCAGATGGAAATATCTCAACAGCTGTGGAGATCTACACCAACTTTCATGGTTCACACACACACAGCATTGAACTCTGTGATCTTCTGACTCCTGATAATAAATTCTCTCATTTTTATTTCATCATCAGATCTAAACTGTGAGCTAATGAAGAAGTTGTCATTAGTTTGAGTTAGTTTATTATTGTCTGATTCCTCGTTTAACTCATTTGATTAATAAAAATCATCGAGGCAAAATTATGCTTTGAGGTTTCATTTAATCCAGCACTACACAGAGGAGGAGGAGGAGGAGGAGGAGGAGGAGGAGGAGGTAAAAAATGATGATG
>OOFC01050867.1:7616-26017 GCA_900323345.1 Pseudochromis fuscus | reverse complement strand
TCTTCAAAACCAGGGTTAGTGCCGAAACTAGGGTTAGGGTTAGGGTTAGGGTTGTGGGTAGGGTTAGGGTTAGTGTTAGAAAGGTCGTAGAGACTCAGAATCAAGTCCTACCCCCCATTTTCAGGGCGTGCTTTGTGTTGATACCACCCCCAAGTCTGAGCGAGGTCCGGTTCCGGAGCTATGAGCCTGTTGCAAACCAAGGTTAGTGCTGGGACTAGGTGTTGAGGTGACAAACTCAGGAGCAGGACTTTTTACTCCTTATGACTCTGCTGAACAATGAATTTGGAAACAATCGGATGCCTGCAACTTTTACAGTCTATCACATGACTTTCAGATCTAGGAACATGTTAGTCTGGGTTGTGGTTCCCATCCTTAGACTGTATAAGAAATGGAGGTCAAAAGTGAAGTGCAGTACCGCAGATGGCCACTAGATGCTGGCTCTAAAAAAACTCAAATCAATCCACAGCCCACTCTTCTTATTAGTGCTCTGGTCCATCTCACAGTCGTTTCATCATTACTTAGATATTAGGCTTCGAAAAGTGAGATAATTAGGGGCGTGGTTAGTTTGATTGACAGGTAGTTTGGAGCCTCACTCACTGGTGAGCTTGAGTCTCATCCACATTGGACAATGTCCTCGGGTTCAAGGCTCAGACCTGCCTCCTCTTTTCTCCCTCCATATCCATATGTGGTCACTTCTGGCTTCAAGAAGACAGTGCTCTAATGCCCATGTTCCTGTTGGTCATACCAGCCTTACATCATCCAAAATGTCCTGGAAGATTATTTCCCGAATAAAAGGAAACTTTGAAACTTTCTTGTGTATTTTTTCTGAAGTTTGCTTCATTACATTTCAGTTCCCAGTCCCACTAATGACATCCAGGTTTTACACCCTCATGGTCAGGGTGTAAAATTAGCCCCCCCACTTACATCTTGGCAAATAAAATTTTTCCTCAGGAAGGCAACACTCTCTTATTTTAATAATGTCCTTTTCATCAGCACTATCCCTGCGAGGGCCAATTACGAAACACCATGAAGCCGTTGGTACAGTACAGTAAAAAGGATTAAAATGTGACCCCCCACCAGACGGAACAAATGTGGAACTAACACAACTACTTCATACTGTCTCGCATTGACGTATTCAGCTACAGACAGCTGTTGTGAACATGTTTCTACCACCACACTTTATCACAGGCTGAAACTATCAAAGTCCAGGTGACACCAATATCAAGTGTACTTCCACCTTCATTTGTGACAAGCGTAGGTAGAGGAGTTGTCATTTTGTTCTTCTGATTCATATATTGCTTGTTTGTCCTTTCAACCTATTAAAAGGTCCCAGCATATGTTGTTTATGTATTACTGCTTCATGATGCGCCATCTGCTTCCTACAAATGAGACCACCGATGTCTGTCACCAATTATTGTAAAGACGTATTATTAACATTTTGAAATCGTGGGTTTGAGGTTTGGATACAGCAGGTGTTTTATGATTAAAAACCACATGGGAGGAACTTAAATGAAGTGTGTGATTGATTAGTTTTAGGCTTAAATGACAAATTCTAACATTTCTAACAATTGATGTGGTAGGGAAGCAGGATTCATGTAACTGTCTAAAAACATTGTGCTGTGGGTAAAAATGCTCACACTACTGCCAAGTTGTACAAGTAGGTTTCAGCGTTACTAAAACGAGTGAGTCGTAAAACATCATAATTTTAATTACAGTGAATTTCCGACACCTCTCAGCCTACATTGTGAAACTTCATGGATACTGGACTGTATTAATTAGTGGCTATTAGCTGTTAACTATCACAAAATCTTCAGCCTTCAGGCGCATGTGGTTTTTATTTAAAACGTTAGCTAATAACTTGTGGCTAAAGCTGGACATCTTAGTTAAAAAACCTAGAGTGACCCACTAATTTCATTTATTTATATGTGACACATTTCATTCATTATAAAGCACAGTGGCTGGAATATGACTGATTCAACCACTGCTGCTTTTTAATATGTTGTGTTTCTCAGTGCAAGTTGTATTTTTATGGATGATAACACGGTGTTGTTTGTTTTGCAGTGAACTGCCTTTGGGGAAAAAGAAGACGAGACAAAAACCCATCTGACTGAAGAGTTTGTAAGTTTGCTTCTTTAAATCCATCATCGTACGTAATGGGCAGAATAATGTTGGCCATTTACCACATGCTGAACAACCCAAAAGTCCAATTTTCCACCAATTGTGTAATTTGAAAAAAAAAAAAAATGGCCTAATTATATTTACTGAAAATCACATCTTGTTGTTCTCTGAAACACACACACGCACACACACACTATCAATCAAATCAGTAAATCCAACAGGGGAGTCAGGATGCTCGATGGCCTCTGGTCTCATTTGAGATGCAGACATTGTCCTGTTGCTTCCTTTAATGAGATCTGGAGGCGTGCAATCTAATATTCACCACTGAGGCTCCAACATGGCCCCCTGAGCCTGTAGCTCTGAAAGCTGTGTGTTAATTCAATGGACTGAAGTCAGCTGTGATCAGAGGGACTGGAGTGGTCGTACGGTCAGAGGGACGAGAGGCTTCGGCCTTTTTATGCATCATTCACTCTCCGTGCTTATTTATTCAGTAGGCTGGACTTAAATATTTAGGTAAACATCATTCATGCAGAGCTGCTCCGGGCGTCACTCTCGGGGTTGAATCTTTAAAACCAGCACAGGTGTAACAACAAAAATACATAAAACCCACTTATGAATAACAAGTAGAGTTTTTTCACTGTTTGCACAAATACCCAAACACCAGATTTTCTAAATAGTGTGACACAGGGAACATGTACACTGCACTAAAATGTAAATACTCATTGGAGGTTAGTCTGACAACAGAGTTTAACTGAGAAGAAAAACTCAAACCAAACACAAGCAATTATTTTTTTTTTTTTTAATTGTCATAAATTGTAATTAGTGGAGCGGGGCTTGATTTTTCAGAGACAACATAAACAGACAGCAGGGATAATGTGCCCTGTAATAAAAGTATTAGAAATGTTATTTTCCAGCAGCTGAGGTACCAAAAAATACTGTAAAGTAAAGGAAAAAACAACTTATACATATAGTAAATACAGGGATTTTTCACTAGTTTCAAAATGTGAACTTATGATCCTCTTTTTCCAGCTTCATAGTTACAGCCTTGGTCTCCTCCAGACTAGTTTTACATTGCAGTTCAAAAAAAGTCAGTATTTGTCTTATAATGGTCATTTATGCTGTCCCTCATTTTGCCTCCTTTCACCCCCAACTCCACCTTCTCCAGAGCTTCTGATTGGCTAATGTCAGGGAGACTGACAACGTAAACAGTCACCACAACAAAGATGATGGCTAGAAATATGTTGTTTTTTTTTTAAATTTTTTTAATATCCAGGGACATAATAACTTTGTCTAGCACTTTTCAAAAACACAGTGAAAACACATAGGAAAAAAAATCAACATACTGTAAAAGCAGATAAGATATAGAGCGTAAAATGAACCAGATAAAGTAAATTAAGAATAAATAAACACCACAGAGACTTCAGCAAAGAAAGATGATAAAAGATGATAAAAGTGAGTCTTAAGAAAACGATTTAGGAAAACAGAAAAGATTCACTAAAATATAAAGAGTAATGTTTTTCCTTTCCTGCAACAGTAGCTGTGTTATCAGGTGAAAGTGGTGCAGCCAGATCTCCCACGCAGGGAAAACTGGTCGTAGGTAAGAGGTCAGACCAAGAGCGACAGTCAAGACCATTATTTACTGACACCTCTGGGACCAGAGCAAACTCACCTGGGTGGTGAGGTCAGGAAGTCGACCTCGCAGGCCAGCAACACTTGGCTGGATCTATACACATGGAGCCCAGCTGCACTGGAGCTTTAACCTGGTGTTTACCCTATAAAATGAGAGACTTCCTGTCTCACTATGTGACAGGGGATGAAGACTGTTGGCTGTAGTTTGATGGGGACTCAGTATAGGGTTCAGTCCTCAGTCCCTGTCTGTTACCTCTTGGCCACTTCACTTCCAGTCATTGCTATGCCGATGACTCTTCGTTGTGTATGTCTTTTAGACCTGGACATCAGCACAGTCTTGATTCTCCACAAAAACACAAACCACAGCTAGAAACTAGGACGTTACCTTCAACAAATACTCAGTTTCAATGAAATGTCAGTAAATCGTGTTATTTACAAATAAGAACTCGTAATACACTGGAACTCTTCTCAGTACAGAATCCACATAAAAATACTGCAGACTGCTTACAAGTCTCTACATGGTCTGGTTTCGTCTGAGATCTCTGAATTACTGAGCCTGTGTTCTGCACCAGGATCCCTCAGATCCAACAGTCAGCTGCTGTTAGAGGTTCCACGTTTCACTCTCAGAACCACAGCAGATTGTGCTTTAGTCATCACAGCCCCCACACCTGTACACACTGCCGTATGGATAATGCTGACTGGGACGTTGTGTTTGTGTGTGTATGTACGTGTGGTTATGTTTGTGTTGGTAAAAAATTCTCAATTGTTACTTGATTACAGTTACTGTGCTTGTGGTTTTCCTGTATTGCTTTATTTTCACTGTTAGTTTTGTAAAGCACTTTAGAAGTCAAAGCGCTATAGAAATAAAGATTATTATGATTATGATTATTATTATTATTATTATTACAGGCAACCTCAGTGTTGCAGTGGCGTATAAAGTGCAATATTTCTGTCTAAAATGTAGTGGAGTTGGAGTAGACAGCAGTAAACAGTAGTACTGACATAGTAACTTTCCTGCTTCATATAATCTGAATAATTTCTGCTCATATCAGAAAACGTTGAGGCTCGTACCAATACATTTATAAAGGCCAGTATCAGTCAGTAAGTAGGTCAGGCTCAGATATCTTTATTATCAACTCCTCTGGTTTGTACTGTACACTTTGGTTTATACTCGCACAAAATCTCTGTCTCTGGAAGACGATCCGATCCGAGAGCAACTTTGATACGATTCAGAAACAATATGTTTTCAATAGGAGACGATTCAATGGGATCCATTGCAATGTGATACAATGCAGTCCACTACACTTCTTTACACTTGCTTAAAGTAATCCTTCATTATGCTGATGAAACTCTTGTTTAGGGATAGTGCAGTAGTCCTGTGCCAACGTAAGAATTCACTTTGCGTCAGTTCACTGATTATTAACTTTAAATCGAGCCATCGTCTCATTACATCACCATCACTGTCCATTTGCATCAATCTACAAGCACATGGGTCAGTGTGCTCACATCTTTAACCAATTCATATGACTTACTCTGTACACCAATAGTTGTCTATTTTCCTCTGTTCAAATATTAATATAATGAATAAAACACCTTTAATATATTTGAATTAATGAGGACCAATAAATACTTTGACAGCATCCTGTATCTTTTTATCCTCGACTGTGGTTGAATAACTTTTGTCTGGTTCCTGATCATAGGATATAAATCAAGGAGATGTTCCTTGGATTTGCAGATGTCACTAATTAACACTGTGATTTAATGTAGTGGAGCGCCCACTTGTCTCTTGATGATGATGATGATGATGATGATGATGATGGTCCGTGCATCTGTCCCAGCTGTCACCAGTGATTGATGGACTGTGCACTTCCCACCTCCACTCTCCAGTGTTCATGGATGTTTATGTCTCATACCTGCTCTGACATCCATAGAGAGGGAGGGAGCCTTCTCCCATTAGCCAGCGTATTAATCACCCTTCATGCCGTATGATTGGGTTAAAACTCTAGTGTACATGGCAGTTAAAAGCCTTGAGAATGTATTCCTCCTTCAAACTCATGTTCGTCAGCCACTGATAATCCCCCAGAAGAACAGTTTCCTGCTGTAGCACTAATCCTCTGACAAACCAAAACACTACATCTGTTCTCACCAAAGTATCCACAGGACAGGAGACGACCTTTGAAGAGCTTCCAGCATCAAAAAATAGTTGTTTTCCAGAGGTGATGCATTGTTCTGATGATTGTAAGCATCATTACGGGAAATAAAAAAATCTTGTTCTCCACTTTAGTAATTTGTTCGTGTTTTGGCAGCAGTTTTGTTCAAGTCTGCTAATTTGCAGGTATTCCAACCAGTCTGACCCTGACAGCTCTGTAACCTCGTGGTATTTTCAGAGAGCCGAAAGCAGAGGAAAGTTTGTATCCTCATTCATTTGGAAATTCACATTACCTTGTAAAGTAATTGTAGATTGCAGCAGTGTTAACTCGCCCTGATTGAACTTCTGAGAGTGTGTTGTTTTGATCTATAATTGAGCCTTGACAAAGATCACATAGAAAGTAATTCCTTCAGCCAAGGTTTCTTTACTCCTCATGAAGTTTTCCCTCCTGGGAGACGCCTGCTGATCACTGGTGATGATCTTTATATGTTGAATACTCCTCTTTGATTCCTAATGTCAACCCGAGAGCTGATTCTCACAGAAGTGATAAATCTGCCAGTGGATGTCGTTTCAGACTCAGCTCGGTGGGAATTGACAACTGTTTCATCAACTCTGTAAGTCTGGACTTAGTCAGGTCTCAGTGTGAGAGCGTGAGTGGACTGCAGAGAAAAATAAGAAAAGAAAAGAAAAGAAAAGAAGTTCTGTAGTGAGAAGCTGAATGAAGCATGACGGGTCACTTTTCAGAGAAACAGCAAAGATCACCACAGTTTATTGTGTGTGAACGAGCTGCGCTATGTGTGTGTGTGTGTACTGTACGTTAAAGGCTATATTCAATACAATGTGTCACTTATATGTATTGACTTATATCCTAACACAGCACAAACAGCATCTGAGTAACAGCATGCTGGTACTCAGATGCTGGGATCAGATATTATATGTTATGAAAAATTACATAAAATAGTTTTTAAGGATGTAAATGTTACAGAAACCCTAAAAGGACATGAATACATATTTTAATTTCCTCCATTTTCCTGTGATAACGAGTTTCAGTGGTTTTCTCAAGATCTCTAGTTATTTTTCTCATTATCTCAAGAAAACAAACTTTGGTTATAGGATCATTTATCTTGTTTTCTCAAGATAATAAATTTATCTTCTTATTGCAAGAAATGAGATGAACTTCATTTTGTAAGAAAACGAGATAAATGATATTTTGCTTTCTCTTGATAACAAATGTATCTTGTTATTTCACCGTTTTCTCCAGATAAAGAGATAAATAAATTGAGATATTGAGAAAACCACTGAATATAACTCATTATCAAGGCAAAATGGACAAAATAAAAATGTGTTTGATGACGTCTTTTTACGTCAGTAAATTTCCTCAATTAAAACACAGTTAGTTGCTTAATTATTGCATGAAATCTTGTGTAATTTTAAAATATTTAATGAAGAATTTTCCACTTGTAAAAATAACATTGATTAAAACACATTTATTAAAAGTTTTGGTATAAAAATCTATTAAACACAAAGTAGCCTGATGGGAAATGATGCTCGTTTTTTGACTGTATTTTATTATTAAATAAACATGTTTTTTTTTAGTGAAGAGATTTTTTGATATTTATTTCAAATACTGAAAAAATACAATAAAATGAAAAAAAATAGCATAAAATTACAGCTTTATTACAGCGTGATGTTAATAATTAGCTAACCTGCCTGTTGCCTCTCAGAGCTGCCTCCATGACTGCAGAGTATCAGACCTGATGTGTGATCATTGCTCCTTGAAATGAAAGCCTTAATAACACCAACGTGGGCATAATTACTTTACGATGAATTATGGTGAGAGCCACACCCTGTTACATTATCGTGGTATCGACTCGGCCGTGGAGATGGTGATAACGATGGTGGTAATCGCTGGAGAAATCTCAATTAGATTTAACCTTATTTGTAAGAGAGAGACCAAAAGATCTAATCAAAGATCCATTAAAATCTTCAAGCTTCAGTGAAACCCAGTGTTTGTTTTGAATGTGAAATATTAAAACTTCAAATACAGGTCAAATCAAGTCAAATAGGTCAGAGAAAAATAAGGATGGTAGTGGAGGCAGATGTTTCCCATAGTGTACTAAACCTTTATCATGTTGTATATTCAGTCCGTAATGGAAATGGGATAAACAGCATTGTAGCTCGTTATATGAGGGAGGATGTGCATCGTAAAACATTACATCATCCTTTACATACCATAGAGAGTACCCAGACAACATGGTCTTAATTGCAAGAGATAAACAAACTAATTTGGAAACAGTTGTGAATGATTATTAACTTAATAATCATTCAGTCATTGTAGCTGTGGTTATGTTTCATATGGGGGTAGTTCAGGATCCTGTTCAGTGAACTCAGCAAATCATCTAATCTGCTTTTTCCACAAGTCACAGCAACAGTACACAGTCCAGGGAAACAGGAAGTTATTTATTTATGTTTAGGTGTCGGGTTTCAAGCTGAATTACCCTTTAAAAAATGTTGAGATACAAGAACATGGCAACACTGCGAAAACAAAAACACCAACACATTAATTTAAGGAGGAAACAAACGCTAATAGTGAAGTTATGAACCAAACAATAACAATACTTCAGTTGTATTTCTAATAAAGTAGTTTGTACTCTGGTGAAACTGTAATTTGACATTTTGTGGTTCGTTTTACAAAATTTTTTATCTTTTTTTTTTTTTATTTTTTTTTTTTAGAAATACAAAACCATTTGAATAAAATTATAGAAACTTTAATATGAATAATAATTTTCATAAAAGAAAAGAAAAAATATAATAATTCCAGAAAGATTAATGATTTAATTAATAGATAAAACCTTTACTTTAAAGACTGATTTGCTTGTTAATTAAAGCATATTTTTTTGTAATTATGGAAGGAAAATTTTTAGTTTCACCATAGTTTTCCCACATGTAGATATCCTCCATGAAACATGAAAAACCAACAAATTACACAAAATCTCAGCAGAGTTAAAACTGTCCAACTTCAGTTTAAAATGACCATGTATTTATTTTACAGTAGACATCATTGTATTTTAAGTCAGACACTTACTTCACAACACAAGTCTAACATTGAAAACACTAATCCACAATAAAGTCTTCACAGTTTGAAGCCTCAACGTTCAAACCTCTGAACAAGACTTTTGCCCTGAAGTCAAATCAATATCTTCCAAACCCACATCAGTCCAGCTGAGGTCCTGAGCCACACTGTGGAGAGCACAGTTTTACATGTTGTATACGCAGCAGTACACACAGAGCTCTGGTTACATAATCAGACTCCACAGTCCATATATTTCCTGGTGACAGTATGTTCCTGATGTTCCTCAGTGGCTCGGGTGTGAGCTCCAGGCTGCCACATAATGTTTATAGTAACCATCCGACGGGGCGGCTCGTCTCTGTCAGCGCCGCTCTGCCATCTTTACGTGGCGAGAAGAGAGGGAAGAAGTCCCTCTGGATGAGCTTAAGAGAAGACAACACGTGAGGGAAGATGGTCTGGCATGTTCAAAATGGCCACGGGGAAGCCATTTCCCACGATGCTCCAATTCCCCTGGCTCCTCGGTGCCGATCTGTCCTCTGTGAGCCAAAGCGTCTGAGACACATTGCGGTCACCACGGGCTGCAGGAGATATGACAAATACAAAAGAGCGGCCCTGTTTGCTTCCCTCCCTTGAGAGAGATGAATGTGTGGCTCGTTGATATTGTTGGAGCTTTGCTGTCTGAGACACTTTCCTCTGGACTCCTGAAAGATTCATTAGTTAAATTTGTGCTTGTGTCTTCAGTCGTAAAAAGCTGCAATAAACAAGATTCATTTATCGTCCTTGTGCTGCAGCGGGTCTCGCTTTGATAGTGGAAAACATTCAATGGGAAAATAAATGTATTAGTTGCTTGATGGTCAGTGTAAAACTGAATTTCAACTTACAGCCTCCCTCTGTTTGAAGAAGGCTTGAATTTCTACCTCCCTCTGTTTTATAGGTTTAATTAGTTATGTTTTACAACTAAGCATCAAAACATTAAAGTTGCTGCACTGTAGCCACAAACAGTTACATTAAATTAAAAGCCTTTCAAATTTCTGTATTTCCTTAAATAGTCGGCTTGTTTCAGAGGCAGACCCTCATTTCTAATTTTCAAACATCTTCTGAGGCATCACCTATTAAAGTTCCTGTAACCTGCAACCATTACAAATTAAAAGTCCTATGTAGAGTTTCAATGAACAGAAACCCTTCTTAGCTGGGCTTTTATTGTGAAATTCTTTCAAGTACATTGGGTTCCAAAAGTTATTTATTCATATCAACCACGACTCCTAGACACCCAGCTTGAGGACATACAGAAACCCTTCAGTTCTTATCAGGGCTTTTATTGTGAAACACTTACATATACACTGCATGTGTAATTTATTCCTAGGTTTGGAAATCTATTGTTTGTGTTACAGAGTCTCTCACCTGCAAGTTAATGGAGGTTCCCTTGATAAATTCTGGCATTAGTTTATATTTTTATTATCAAAAAATGACAAAAACAAATAATTTATTTAACCATATAATACACACGTCGCCCTCACTGTTTTTAAACAATAAATAGTTTGAGACCAGCTTTTATTTGATCCTTACGACTCGTATCAGGGACCTAGTTTTTCTTTTTTTTTTTTTCAGTTGAGGATGGTGTAAAAAAATATGTGATTTAATTACTATCAACATCTTCAAGCCTTGAACAATTTTACAAACAATGAAACATAAATGCAGGATGTATATTTTGAAAAGGAGGATGTGTTTGGGATTGTAATTACAAAGCCCTGCAACATACAGCTGTGCACAAAGCTCCAGTGATTTATTTTTTTTTTGTTTCTTTTGTTACAGCAGCATGTCATCATATAGCAGCATGTGCAAATATAGCACCTGATATTATTTCAGAAAGAGCCTTCATTTTCAAAGTTACAGCTTCAATTTCTCTAACACACCTCACTTCATCCACACAGTGAAGAAACTAGTTCTTTTTTTTCCTCTTGGACACGGCGACTTCAAACTTCCGAATTAGTCCATTTCCATTTCATGCCTGGACAGGAATAGAAAAGCAACAGTGAGGAAGGGCACCGCCGACTCCTGCTGTGTGTTAAATTGAAAGCAAGTTTTTCTTGCACCTCCAGTTTGTCTCATGAAAGATAACATCATGGCTTCCATATAACTCACAGGGACCAAAAACAGATACAGAAATAGGATAAATCACAGTGACACATTATTACTGTCGTCACATCCAGACTTGTAGGTGATACAGAGAGATTTGGATCAGGAGATACTGGCTTCAAATGTCTTTGTGGCGTAGATTCAACAATGTACTGAAGATATTGTTTAGAGATTCTGGTCCATATTGAGTAACCTGTTTTATTATGTTAATTTTATTTACATAGCACCAAATTACAGCATATCAGGGGACTTTACAAACTAAACTTATGGTTATGCAGCTTGTTTTTTCTTGAAATAATACTGTTGGAGTTTTTTTCTCTTTTTCACATTTATTGTGACTGTACTTTGTCATCATTTTGGCAAAGAGAAAGTCAGTCACTTGTTCACATCCTAAATTAGTTTTAATAGACTGAGACCTGGTGGCTGTGGAAGACATTACAGTTTAGCGAACTCATTGTCATGTTCAAGAAACTGGTCTCAGATGATCTGAGCTTTGTGAGATGGTCCGTTCTCCTCCTACTGTGTACAGAATAGATGATGCTAACATGTATCACATATATCATATTTGGATATGAAAGGAGGAGTAAGGAGGTGGGTCTGACCTTTGAACCCAATGTGCCCAATGTGTATGACACTGAAGTGTAGCGCTGGTGTCATTGGAGACTAGACCTGTTGATCAAGCCAACCATGGCCCTAAAGCCTCCTCTTTTTGAAGCCTAATATCTCCTCAGTGGTGAAGTGATTTTCAGATGGACCACCAGATGTTCTTCTGCAGACCTTGATGGTAACTGTAAGTTTCACTTTCGATCAGCTTGTACCACCCTGACCTTTCTGCTCTGACCGCTACCAACAACAAAGCATTTCCTCCAGTAAACTGCTGCTGACTCGGTACTTCCTCTTTTTCCTTTTTGGCCCACTTCATGTTAACACAAGTGATTGTTGTGAGAAGTCTCAGTTGATCAGCAGTACCTGAGTGTCTGGCTCCAACACCATGTTCAGGGTCACTGAAATCCCCTTCCTCCCTGGTTCTGATGCTTGGTCTGATTCTAAATGAATTCAGTTGCTGCCACCACTGGCCGATTAGATATTTGCTTTAATGAGCAGGTGCACCTCATGAAGTGGCCGCTGTAATTACAGTGATGACACAAACAGTCCTTGTTTTGCATTTTGTTCCACCAAAGTGTTTTTCAGATGTGGTGTTAGCAGAAGTTTGGTGGAAAGTCAGGCAGCGAGCCAAGAAACAAGTGATTCGATGTTGGGGTGGATCCAGGGATTTTCTTTTTTTTTTTCTCTTAACATTTTGAGATAAGGCTTTTTAAAAACAGTTTTTTGCTTTTTTCTGATAAACCGCTGCACTTACTTCAATGAAACAGACCTGGGACCTGAACCCTTGATTGCTTGTGTGTAGTTTGAGGCACATCTGAATCCTGAGGAAGTGTAATTTTATTTTTCTGACACTAACCTTCCAGAGTTTATAAACCACACAGAACTACACAACCTTGGTGGAAGAAAACACCATTTAAGAGCTGTGTAGATATTTTACTTTCAGTCAGAATTCAAGGTTAAAGGTGTATGTGTCAACAATTGAAGATATATGAAAGTTTACAATAATCATGCTTTTAAAAGTTGGTTTGTATTCAGTGAATGTTCTGTTCACAGAATAGTTGCTTTAGTTGTTGAACTTGTCAAGGTGGTCCTCTTTGTGCAAAATAAATCAAAAGGCCAGAAGTTCTTTTAAAACCTGGATAGGGCATAGTTGCTGGGAAGCCTTGCCGTCAATAAGTATAGAAAACAATTTGACAAGTGCAAGAATTTTTGGGTTTAAGGTCAGATTTGTCCTCATCTATACGATTAGTTTAAAAGAACTCTCAACAAATGATGCACATACACTGCTCACCGTCAATAGAGCGTAGTAGTAATCAGTAATTTGTTGGAACAGTATTTTTAATTTTGTAACAAACTGTAACCTGGTCAGTTTGATTCTGATGTTAGTTAAGTTGCAAAAGGTTCAATTAGAAACAGCTTGTTACGATTTTTACAGAAGGTCATTGAACCCGGGTTCAGTTTGGTCGCTAGGTGTCAATAACCAATTATCTGTTGGAGCGGCTGGATCGTGTTCAGCAGGTTTGTTTTGTTTTTGGCATTAACTACAACCTATGGTAGCTGTGTTGTAATAGTAACGTTAGCTAGCTGGGCTAACACTCCATACATTTTATCACTTGCACATATCCTGTATATGCAGGAAATACAGCACGATACGGAAGCTTGATGCTCTCAAAATGCCGTGTCTGGGGACTTTAAACAGGTGCTACCAAAACCAAACACTTCAGGATGACAAAATGATGTCCAACCAGTAAGCAACTTGTAAGCAAATGTACAGTTTATTTATCAACCGTAATTACCTTGCAAAGAACAACACAAATATTATACTGAGTAAACTCTCATTCTGTGGTTGAAAGTACGAAACAACAAACTGTTGACGATTTCTGAAGTAAATTTCCTGAGCACAGCTCCTCTTCTCATATTCTCACTTGATGATTGAGAGCCAACAAACAGGAGAGTATGAAAGAGACAGAAGGATCCACAGTCTCAACCCACTCCACTGAGTTCTGGCAGGAAGAGGCAAATCGTCTCATGTACCAAAGGTGGCAGAAGAGATGGTAGGCATCATATTAACAGGATCAAAGCTGCTGCATTCTAATCTGTTCCTCGACGATGTGAAATATCTGGGGCAGGCGAGCTTCTCAAACTGCTCTTAGATCAGCTTCTGGTGACTCATCATGATGCTTGAGCCCCGAGGCGCATCTTCCAAACCGAGTCAGTGTCAATACTAAGCAACATTTATTTAGCGTTAACACCACAGGGGGCCAAAACATCTGAGTTTGGAGAAATTTAATACCATTTGAGTGGGAGGGTGTAGGCGTTAGGTAAAGTCTGTGGGCTTAATCCCTCTTTCCAGTCCTCTAGGGACTGTGGGTAGTGCGTTTCTTTCCAGCTTGGGGATTAACTATGGCTTGGTAAATATTCAAAGAGCGGTAGAAGGCCACTCTTACCGCCTGAAGAACAAACTGACTTGGCTTAATGAGAACAGATGAGCACAAGTCAACACTATCTGGTCTCTACATTCTTCTTTTACTTCTTTTGAAGGTATAAAACCCAAACTCCAAGTATATCTGGACAAAATATGAGAAAATCTAAACATAAAACATTATAAATTATATCAACAACAAATAGATGCACTAGAAATGTTGCTACTTAAAGAGCAGAAACTAGATCAATTCTGTAAAAAGTTCTGTTGTCTTTTAATGAAAATGCCCAGTTTAAGATTAGTCCTGTTTTGCACAATTAAAAAATATAATGAAGAATTTATCCAGCCAAGAGAAGGCATTTCATTATTTTTTATTCCTAAATCTTAATGAAAATTGACGTGAAGTGAGAAATTTGGGTGAAATCCTGAATATTTCCTTCACCTGAACATATTATATAAATAGAAACACATATTTGACAGATACTGATGTGGTAAATAGTATAAATCTGAACTTTTTGAAACAGAAGAGCAGATAGGATGTGATCAGGTTGCAATCCTAACAAATTTTCAAAAAGTTCATTCACACCATAGACTAAATGAAAATCATGGACGTAGTAACTGGGTTTGAAAAGTGAAGCCAATGCAGAAGTGCTGAAAGTGCAGTACCACCAATGACCACTAGATGCTGTCTTCAAAAAACTTTAACTTCAATTCAAAAAGTGAACTGTGACTTTTTCCCAGTGTGCTGATTGGCCATCAGAAAATAATGTCGTAATTACGTAGATATTCACCCTTAAAAAGATGTGTAATTAGGGGCATCACTAGTTTGATTGACAGTCTTCAGTTGCTCTGTTAGACCCACCCCCTTGCAGCTCCCCAGCTCTGCCCTGTTATCCAAATATGGTCACTTCTAGCTCTAGAGAATCCAGATGGCCACAACTCAATGTCAAATGACACCAGACTTGAACTTGAGTCTCGTACACACCAGGAAGTGTCCCGGGGTTCAAGGATTAGACCCGCCTCCTCACTCCTCCCTTCCTAACCAGATATGGCACTTTGGGCTTCAAAAGGCCAATGTGGTCACTTTCAAAGTCTAAACTTCTGGCTTAAGTCCACAAACTGATGGGTGACATCATGGTAGCTACGTAATAGTTCAGTATCAATGTAATGTAGCAATAAAGTGGAAAAGAAAACTTTGGAGATTTGGTTACAACGTCAGATTCAAATATCAGGGAGAGTTTCTCTTCCTCACGATGAGAAGCCTCTTTTTGCCAAATGCAGACTAAACAGTCCAAGGACAAATGGATGTTGTTTCCCTGAGATGAGTTTCTGTGGTGTTCTTGTTTTAATTCTTTATCTGCGGGTTTCCATTTGGTCTTTTTTGGTTTCACTTTGAAGTTTTTTTGTCCTTTTCCTCCTCCTCGTCTCTTCCTGCCAAAGCAGTGCATCCAGAGTTTAAGCAAAGCAGACATCTGGCCTTCTCGCCTCTCTGCCTTCAGGCTGCTTTGAATTGGACTGCAAAAGGATTGATAGGCTTACTCGGGAGCAATTTAGTCGCCTCTCATTGTCACTGTGGCCCCCTGCTCGTCTTTTTGTGCCTCGGCCTCCGTTTCGACATGCGCCCGGGCTAACGTAATTTGCGCTGAATTGTGTGTTTAGCAAACTTAATCCGGCAGGGAAATATTTAAACAGACCACGGGGGCGAACTCAATCACACTGATGATGCCTGTTCAGCTTGTGACTTTGCATATTAGAGCTTGTGGCCAAAAACTCTCAGATGGATTAGTAGGAACAGTTCAAATTATTCTTCACGGGACAACAGCCTCAGACGTGGATTTGCAAATTTGGCTGTAACATTTTTCCCACTCCTTTGAAGTTGTTTATGAAGACCACAGGAGCTCATTTAGTGTTTCTTACAGTCCAGAGATGTCTTTAAGACAGGATGGGTCATTTACATCAACTGGAGAAGGTAACAGGCCTCTATTTGAGGCCAGCTTGTATCAGAGGCAGGCCTTCATTTTTAACTTCCTCTGTTAGCTTTCAGTCTTATTTTCATATGAACGACTTGTTTTGAGACTTCAAACCCTATTAGGAGAAGATCTTTTTATCTTTTTATTCAAGCTCAACACACCCTGTAACTGTTTCAAAATAAAAGCCCTCCAGCATTTTATTGGAGTCTCACAGAATGGTATGATGCTTTAAAATGATTAATCAGTGAGTTCATCTTTAATGCCAATACAGATTGGAAACAGGCCTCCGTTTGAGGCAGTCTTGTATGTATGAGGCAGGACTTAATTTAGTCATATTTTCATGAATAGTCTTGTTTTGAGGCTTCAAACAGGATCGTGTGTAAATACAAACTCAACACACAACACTAATCATGCATTACATAGTCCTTTTAAGGGAATAAACTTTAAAATGATGTGTCATCTAATCAATTGATTATTTCATGACATATACCAAAAAAATCTGACAGTGTAGGTGATAAGGTAAATTATAAGGTAACTTTTATATCAACCACTGTGTCAGCCATTTTTGATACGGAGCTTTTAATTGAATACTGATTATTTGAGGAGGTATGGTACTTGTTTTTTTGCTGAGGGGTTCAGTATTTTATTTTAAAGCAGCGTCTCTTAACCATAATGTTGTATTACCAAGTCATATCTTTGTTTCTTTCTTGGTCTTAACATTTCTCCACACTATATTTTTTACTCGTACATTAATTTATTATTTGAAAGTAGATTAGGAGGGAAACAGATTAAAGCTCAGTATCATTATCGTCTGTAAACTTCAACAACAACTAGAAGCGATTATCATAAAATACTCCTATTTATTCTGCGTTTAATGTTTCCATGAAAATTCCACAACAAACATGGAGATGGTCGGAAACTATGACAGCGCCAATAAGCAAAATTGAATCAGCTAATGACTATAAAGGAAAGGGAAAGTTTCCTTTTTTTCCTCCACAGTAAATGAGGTGTCCTCAGATGTGGTGGCATCTCTGAGCTGAGCCTCACAGAGAAGAAGGGATTTCTCCAGCCTCACCCACGGCAGCCGGAGCCAAAACACCCAGATGCTTGTTTAATGCTGCGCTGGCTCACGGTCGACTGTAAATTGAACATGGGAGTGTAATTCTGGGTGTCTGTTTGCTGTGTTCAAACACCGGTGAACCTTCTGCCGGCGTGACTTCATCAACACGCTTCAGAGGCGGGTTTTCAAATTCCTCCTTCCCCAACGAGCTGGACCCGAGACAACTGTTCCCCTAAAAGACGAGGCCGACGCCTTTTCTCCTCAAGTCCTCAGCTCCACTGTTTGTCTGCAAATTCTTTTTTGTAACTTCATGATTAGCACTGACTCAAAGTAGGTTTTTCAGTCAAGTTGCTAGGTAACCAAACGCCTCCTAAGACTGCTGTTATTTTCTGATGTCTACGTCAGGTTTTTCACACCTCTAAGAATAAATGCTGCGCTCACAAGCTGCTTTGTTAAGACAAATAAGCTGAGGAATCTTGCCAGAGAGAAGCCAGAAACAACATCACATTATTACTTAATGACACTTTTTAATCTTCATAACATCATGGAGAGTGTGTGTGTGTGTGGATGTCTGCTGCAGATGTCAAAATAGAAAATCCTCTGAAATCAGAAACATATTTCAGTCTTTTCAGCAGCTCCCTTCAACATAATAAATGTCTGGGATGTGTCAGTACTTGCATTAATGCGAGCAGTAGATGACACGCTCACTGTGATTGTTGGACAGGTTCAAAATGGACGTGAGCATCTCAGGAAGAGTCCAAACAAATTCCAGTCATTTTAACTCCAGAGCATAAAAGCAGCAGAAGCTCAATGTGTCGCTGGAGTAATCGTCACAGCAGGGGTCGACTTGACAGTAGTTACTGCCTTTCAGGCCGCCAGCCGCTTCAGATCATCAAACTTCCTTTTTAACTAATCACATGTTTTTAAAATGACTCTGGATCCAAAGGTAACAGAACAGCCTGGCTCCAACTTCTTCAGACATATTTTATATTCTGGGTTTGAAATATGAGCTGTGTGACATTCAAGACACAAAACACTTTTCCAACTTTTATTTCTTGTTTAGTTTCTTATATCTAGGGGCTCAGGCACCAGAGAATACTGTAAAATAGGATCATTTCCATGATTACCATATTTTCCGGACTATTGAGCACACCTGTCTATAAGCCGCTATTGAATTTATTTGAACAGTTTCATGTGGTCCACTCTGACCGGGTCTGATGTGACGATGCTAAATGTATCGG
>OOFC01050866.1:23373-71965 GCA_900323345.1 Pseudochromis fuscus | reverse complement strand
TTTGAAAGAATACTTTACAAAGACGTGAGGGCCTGGAGCTGCACCGCTGTCTCTCATTTCGAGGGCGGGCTTAGCAAGCTGAGAGGGAACCAATCACAGAAGTCGAATGTGACGCACAAAGTGTGAGACGCTCGCGCGTGTAGCCGCACCACGAAAACAAACGAGTGGAGCTATGGCAAACGGAGGAGAGAGGACTAACATTAATGACAGCTGTCGATTTTGTTCTTAAAAATTTACGGATACGAGGCGTCATTGCACACTCGGTTCAGATAGACCGAAGCTAGAGCAAACACTCGTACGGCAGCCATGTCCGACATTTTCAATGTTTTGACTTGGGAGAAGCTTGTTCCGGCTTCTGAGTATGACGCGTCAACAACAGGGGCATGTAATTGGTCCGTCCCAAAGTTTGCTCATGAAAAGACTGGCAATGCCTCCGGTGCCAGACCCTTCTGCATTCGAACAGAATGTAGGAGGGTCTGATTGGCCAGGCTAGCACCTTGCATGGCAGCTTGGTAGCCATTGATGGGTGAATGAGGGGCCTTGTAAAGCACTTTGGGACCTAGCTAAGGTAAATAAAGCGTTACATAAATGTACTCCACCTAGATCTGATTCGAGTCAGTTCAAGTTCTCCAAAAGGGATTTGCAGCTTGAAAAAAATGGTGTCCGAAATCTCTGCATTTGATGATTTACTGATTTGGGCCTTTGGTTGCACGCATGCTTTGTTTGCAGCTGAGATGTAGCTGGTTTGATTGACAGGTCTGGTCTCAAACCCTGCTTCAGATTCAAATCCTGCCCTCTTATTCCCAATATGGTCTTCTATGGCCCCACACACCAACACAGTGACAGCCAAATGCCAGTAGTCCACAAACAAATGGCCATTTTTTTGCCATCTTCTATAGTCTGTACCAGCGGATTCCTTTAGATTAGTGTGTGTTCAGGCAGTGATGAATCACTTTCATGCTTCGTGCTTTGACAAGTTTGTTTTCAGAGGATGTATTACTGGTGGGTGGAATACAAAAAAGATAAGCTTTATCAATACATCAGTACTATCAATACCCCAAGGTGAAAAGGAGAGAGGATTGTGAGGTCAAATCTCTTCTCTCTAAAATCACTTTGACAGCACAAGCGTAATCTTCTTATCTTGTCCACTACAGCTGCTAAGCCAGTTGCCTTTGGTGCAGAAGGTGCATTAGGAAAAATATATCTCCCTTGTGAGACACTATGGAAAGTTCCTGCTGGTCTTTCTGTTCATCAGCACTGTGCTTGAGGGCTCCCTGGTAAACAACAGCAACACCATGAATCCAAACAGGTACTAAAATACTGCAGCTCACCTGCTCAACCTGTGGAGACAGGCGAACTACTTCCTCTCTGGCTGAACTGAAGTGCTCATACTATTTCACTTTTTTTCCACTTTGTGGTAGCACCATGTGATTTCTACATCAAGTGAACTCCACTCCACTATCTACAGCAGTGCACCAGGTGCTGTTTTAAAGATACACTGCTGAGGAAATTAAACTGCACAGAAATCCTAGAGTGTGTTATGGACAATCTGTGTCACAATCTTCATCTGAAATAAGACCTTTTAGTTCCCACTGCATGCCGGACCAGTGTACAGTATCCTGACTGTCAAGCACTCTAATAAATGCAATTCAGGACAAACATACATGGGACGTCTTCTGGATAAACACTGATCAAAACTGAACAAACAGGATCATACACCACATGAACCGATAGCTGTTGTTTATCACTTCCTGTATGTTATTCAGGTCAAGAGCTGCAGTTCGTGAAACCAGGGGCCTCATTTATCAACTGTTCATGCATTCAGTTCAGAGGAGAAACTGTGTGCGGGATGTTTCTATGGCATAGGATGTGATTAATAAACATCATCTGGTGCATCAAAGTGTGCATAAATTTTAGAGGCGTGTATGCAGATACTTCTCCAGAGGAGGAAACTGACAATGAAATGTACAATTCACTCCCACTTGGTGACATTCTCACCAAATATAACATCCATTAACTTTTCTATGCAGACGACTCTCATCTATACATCCCTCTAAAGGCCAGTAGTAATGTTACGCCTGTCTGTCTTGACTGACAATAAATAAAATTGATGTCTAAAAATCTTCTTAATCTCACCAACAAATAATCTTTTCTTCTTTCCTGCTCTCAAAACAAGGCCATTCACTTTGTCTGGTTCAAGCCCATTATCCATGCACGGTAAACAAGAGGCACCAAATCTCAAAGTGGTTTTTGATTTGTGTCCGTCCTTTACGTCCCCAGTGACAGAAGGTTGTGCAGTCATATTTCCTGAAGAGTTTCTACATGAATTCATCACATCTAGACTCTACTACTTTAAAAGTCTTTCATTCACAGGCTGCTCATTTGGAAGTGGGAAGGCAGGTCTCCATGTATGTATACTGGGAGGATGGTCCGCTCTGAAGGAAGCACAGCTCAGTGCTGTACCTAACCACACAGCATATATCAACTGTTTGGAAAGGCTGCTATTACTTTGGGAGGCTGAGAATAAATAGCTGCCTATTTTTCCATTCATTTCTGCCAGTCCTCACCATACTTCATCTCACCATGCTGCCTTGCAACAATCTGTACTTTGACTTCAGGATATTGATTTTCCTGCTTTCTTAAAAAAAAAAAAATCTTGATTAAAGAATATTGAATAATATTACACATTGTACAGACATACATTACTGTCATTGGAGAAGTAGTCCCACACCTTACTGCTTTTTACTCATAGGTGATAAAGGAGAGAGTATTTTATTTTGGCGGGTCATTTTAAATGCAATAAGTTAACCTTTTAAACCCCAAGGTCTCCCAATTGGGGGACCCTGAGACTTGTCTCTGGTATTTTTCTATAGCTGAAATTTCAAAATAAGAGCTCGGGGCTTAAGGGGTTCATTTGAACTGATTTATATAAATTTGGTTTAAATGTTGGTATTAAAATCAAAGGGATGGCTGACAGAAATATAAATGCAGTGGAGTGAACAGAACAACAAGAGTGTAAATCAATAAATCAACTGTTTTATGTTCTAAAAAAATAAGTTTTGGCAAATGTCGGAAAAAATATACATCGATTCTAATAAAACTGTGAAAGGCTGATATCAGCTGATTGAATCTGTCAAACTCTAATATGAAGTATAACTGGAAGGAACCGATCCAAAGACGATCCACTCAGAGTTAGTATGTGGTCATGACGGCAGGATGTTGCAGTAGCTGGTTAATAATGTTTAAAGAAGGCCTATTTGTTTTAGTTCTTACAGTCACAATCACAAGCTGTTGAGCCTGACTGTTTGCTGGAAAGTAGCTCCTCTATAATATGAGTTTGTCAGAGGGAAGATGGACGAATAAGGTTGTTGTGCATGATGTGACAGGAACAACGTTGCTGCTGAGGCCGTGATGGAGGATAAATCACCCTAATCCTTATGTCTATTTGTTCACAGTGTGCGGCTGGCGAGCTAAAAAAGAGGACATGAGCAAACTGGCCCCACCACCATGAAACGAGTGATAAGTGAGCAGCAAGATGTTAGCCGAGCGCTGCAGGGTGCAGGTGAGGTCGGATTCGTTTTCCTGTTGAATTGCATTTGAAGGCATCCAGCATGTGTTACGCCCTCTTCAGTATTAAGCATACAGTTGCACAAACATGCAACTTGAATGTTTTTTTCCCCTAATAATGCATCATTAATTTCATATACAGGTTCCCAGTTGTTACCATGCGCTGCCATGTTAAATTCCAAAACCAAGCAGTGTCCATATGGCATGTTTTCCATTTCCCATGCACGTTTTCTTTGTGTTCATTTATTAAAATCCTCAGATCTTTGTGCTGGTGTGGCAGCTCGCACTAGATGTAGTGCCTTGCCATGTCAGCATTGAGAGTATTTATCACTGTCATCCTCCATCACCCGGGAGACCGGTGAAAAACCCTCTCCACTCCGGCTCTTTTCTCACCACATCCTCACCGGAGAAAAGTGCTTTTTCCCACACTGTCACTAAATGAATGTTTTCCTAAGCTGGTGATGAGGAGGAGGGCGAAGCTGGTGATATATGTGCAAATTTATAACTCTTAGCAAGAAGTAATAATTGACTTTTAGGAGTTTTATCATGAGCAAAGTGCAGGAGCAAAGTTTTCAAATGACTCTGCACTTTCAAATGCAACAGCAGTGGATTGTTGTTACTGTGTTTTTTAAAGAGATTTTCACTGAGTGCTGCAAAAGCTGCTGTGATCCAGCCCTGAAAGGAAACTGGACCTTAAGCCGGGTCGTGAAGTTAGTCCTCACTCCCTGACTTCTTTGTTGTAAAGGTTCAGCAGCTCATGAAAAGCTCTCAGGTTGGGAGAGAAGTGACGACACTGCACTCCTTCCCGCCGCCCTTCACTGGTTTCCTGCGAGTTTCAGGATCGATTTGAAGGTTTTACTGCGTGTTTTTAAAGCCCTGCATGGTCCGAACTCCGTCGTAAATCTGGAACCTACTGACTCTGTTTGAGCCTGATCGCTGCTTCAGATGCTCTTGCAGGGCCTTGTTAGTGCTTCCTAAATCTCGCCTTGGCGCTAAGCTTGACCGAGCTTCTGGTGTCTGGGGCTCTGCAGCTGTGAAACACTTTGCCTGAGGGTCTCAGACAGACAAACTCTGTATCCTCTTTTATATTTCTTCTTAAAACTCTTTCATCGAGTGGATTTTCTTAAAGGAAAAGAAAATGAAACGTAAATAAATGATACATGGTTGATCGCTGCAATATTGGGAGTCCAAAAAAACACTTCTAGCATAGTGGACCAGATAGATAGATAGATAGATAGATTTTCTACATTACATTAACTGTATATGTTACTGTAGCTTTGATGTCTGGACCATGCAGATAGGGTCAGGTCAGGTTAATACCAAAAATTTCCAGTTGTTTTCAGAGCACTAGTCCAGCTTTTAATTCTGTTCACCAATCAAATACTGAAAGACAATGTTTCTAACTGCCCACTTCATGTTTGGGGTTTTGTTAGATCAGGATTAAAGGGGACATATTATGGAAAATCCAGTCTTTTATATGAACTGTTTGGTATTTATGCAATTTTGTTGTTTGTACTGTACCACTGTGTGACCCTAACCCGTGGGACTATGGAGGGAAATTAGTCTCTTGGCTATAATCCGGCATGTTTACAATCATGTTTTGATTGTCCATTAACATGCACTGTCCCATCCAAATAAATAAAAGGAAAAAAAGAAAAGAAAATGTACCTCCAAGTCCACTGACTGTGAGATTTTAAAACAACCTCATTGTTGCTGAGCTGCTTAAAGAGAAACATCTGTGGTAAAACCAGTCGTTTTGGATTCTGATATATTGTGATGTCACAATGTATCAGACGGTGTTTGACAGATGCTGCATCAGCCAATCCCTGCAGAGTATCCCACATGGTCTCCCACAGCGTCAGAAGCGTAGGATCCTCCTTCTTGGATTTCTCTGTTACAACAGAAGTTTGGCTGCGACATGAGTGCAGCTGAAACACATGTTGTTACACAGGCTGCAGCCTCACAGAGGAGTGGATTTGTTTCATTTTTGATTTCTCCAGTTTCGCTGGTTTCCTGGTTACAGTGACAGTGTCATTATGTCCGTGTAGAGCAACAGAGGGGAGTGTCTTAAAGGTACAGGCACCTAAAAACAGCCCATTCTGAGTAGACCTGAGTGTTTGTGAGGCACTAAATACAGGATCAAAGTGGAGTTTCACCAAGAAACTTCACAGACATGTTCTAGGGGTGTATTAAACTGCCCTGAAAACCAGTATCATATATCCCCTTTAAGAGAAAAGTGGTTTGTGTAGCGTTAAGCATCTCAGAAGACGACTATTTGGAGTGAGGGATAAGGATTGGTTGTGATTTTTATTGGGGAAATCAGTTTTTAATGCAACACCACCCACTTATCAACCCTCTTGCCCAAGATGTGTATGACGTCTCTGACCAATTCTCCAGTGTTTGGACGGACTAAACTTAAAACTGCAGGTCTTGCTTCAGTTGCTTTTTCCTTCAAAGTACCCAGAAGTATCCTCCCCTCTTCCCCAAATCCTTCACCTGATGATGCACCAAGCAGCACCAGGAGAGCAGCATCACATGACACAGGACAGCTCCCTTCACCACTCGTGACACCAAAACCATGAAAACCAAGGTAAGAGTTTGCAGCAGGGCAGTAAAAAAGTGAGAACTGCACATCATAATAATAATCATAAAAAATCTTCACCAGTGCCAAATGGATTCAGGTTTTTATCACACAATTTTTAGCAGCAGGTAAAACATGAACAGCCTTCAAAGCTCAAGGTAGAGTCTGTTTTACTTTTTAATAAATAAGCACAACAAAACAAAGAGACATTGAATTCAGAATTCAAAAGCTCAAACTTAAATATTTATTTTCACTCTTCAGCAATTATGTTCTGTTATGTGAGTATACTCCCAACATCACTCTATTGACCTAGCACATGGATGCACAACATTACTTTAGCCAAAGAACAGCATGGAAGCAGGACACCAGCTCTTGTGTTATATAATGGATAAAAAAAACTCTGTAATTTGCATTTTTTTCATGTGTGACTAAGAATAAACATGTAATAATATTTACTGGTATAATTAGCAATGGATAGCAACAGTCACCGAGTCTTCTGAGGTGTGGTTCACTTTAATGGGCATGTGCACTAACCTCCACCAGACATAATCCAGCTGTACTGATGGTACAGACTGAACACTGTCGCCCTCTTATGGTGGAATTGAAACAAAATATCTCTTTGAAGAATTTGCCCATTATAACATATAAGGATTTACTGGTATATCTTTTTTTTGACAGGATCCCATCTCATCTCCATGACAACATAATCTAAAGAAAAAAAAATCTAAAATTGAAGATGTCTTCGAGACCAAATACGCAAGAAATCACACACTCAAAATAATTGTACGATACATTTTCCCATTGGAATATTCGAACTCCCAAAGTACACAGATATGATTCATCAACCCATCTCCTAATCTGAAGACGTCTCGCTTGCTTTTATTTTGCACCCTCTTGTATTTTGAACTTATTTAACCTCTTTGACTTCAGCACGCTCGTCTGTTGACAATGACAAGCTGAAGGAGCGGGAGTGCATGCCGCGCCTCAATCCAATATTTTACTGAGCAGTTTGGGGACGACGGGAACAACAATTTACATGATGAATTGGCAGACCGAAATATTCTAATAAATATCCCAAAGGCTGAATTTGAGAGATAATATATCACCTAGCTTTTTGAGTGTGGAGCCGGGACCACTTGACATTTCTGTCATATAAAAGCAGGGAGGAATGCTGCGCTTCAGCGGTTATTCAGGACACTGAATATTAAGAGAAAGCAGGAGTGGGAGATGTCCTTTGGTTGCATAAAAAGGCTCGCAAGGTTTCGTCTATGAACACTGTAATCTTTGCAAACAAACCAGGAGAGATTAAGTGGTCGGGTACAGATGGATTCATTACTCATCTTAGACAGAAATGGGGTCATCTTATGCATACAGGTACCGGGGCAAAAGTCTGAGGATGGTTATCCTTGTAAGGTATTAAAACACCATGAGAGGGTAGACATGTGCCTCCTAGAGTGCAACACAGTCATGGACTTCTGTAGTTGATTGGGAACCACTGATATAAAACACAACTGCACAACCACCGGGCCGGGGACTGGTACTGGTCCATGAGGCATTTGCTACCAGGTTGCACAGAAAGAATAAATAATCTATATAATTTCTGTTGTGTGGATTATTAGAGTCTGAAAGACATTTTATTTTGAAAAGCGACCAGATTCTTTCTGACCTAACCTTCGTCTCGGTCACGTGATCAAATATAAGTTGGTAAACTAGCAAAAACGAGTAAAAACAAACGTCTTTGGAGAGCTTCTTTGCAAAGGGGAAACATTCATCTTTTTATGCCAGTCCTGTTATTTTATTTTCGCTGTATTTATCAGCCCCACCTTGAAGGCCGGTCCGTGAAAATAATGCCAACATTAAACCGGTCCGTGGTGCAAAAAAGGTTGGAGACCCCTGGTTTACATTATTCTTCCCACTTTTCAATGTCTCTAATTGCAATCAACCAACTCCCTGCTGAGTTCTTCCTCCCTGTAAACCCCTGAGCTCACCACATTATTACCACAGCTGGTCGGGTCACATAATGACCATGGATTTGAGAGAAGACCCCATCACCCCATGCCAAGTCTGGAAGGCAAGTGCAATTTTTGTTTGTTTTGTATAGCTAATCAAATCCTTTTACATAAGACTCAAAGGAATAAAGATAAGATCGAAGTGCAACACAAAGCAATACAGAAAGACAATACTGGACTTACTGGAGTAAAATATATTGATAGACAAATACAAGCTCAAACAGAATAGGACTAAAAATACCAATCACAGGGCAGCTATAGTATAGCTAGATATAGATGATGTCATTACGTAAATCAGAATATTATCTGTACGTGTGGTGAGATTATTTGTCGTTTTCCATAAGGAGCAAATATTGAATGAAAGCAGACCAAGAACAGAGCCCTGGGGAACTCCATGTCATTTTGATTGATACTTTCCCACAGAGTAGCCCCATCTTTTTAGGAAGATTTAAACCATCTTAACAGTCATAATGATAATTAAAAATAAAATGTGAGTAAGACTTAGTCAGTTATTTTAAGAGTGACTAAATATTGTCAGTTTTTGCAAATCATTCACTGTTTGATGTCATGCAGATAAAAACCTTTTTGAGATGAAAAAACGACCGAATCAAGAGAAGGACAAGGATTTGAAATGATGCTCTAATGTATTTTGCAAATGTGTCAGAATAAAAGTCTGTCTGTGATATGAAGGCCTCTGTGCCTCTCTTAAGATGTCATGATAGTTACAGATAGATTTTTGTCTCTTCAACACATTTTATGATTCTCTGTTCTCTGCTCTCTTTTGTTGGCTCCTTTTACAAATGAAGGACCAACTTTAGTTTTGTGAAGTAACTGGCATGAACAACATTTGTAATTTTAGCACAAAGATAATATCACTCAGTGAAAGCCAAGTGGAAGCAGGTGCATGGTAAATGGTTAATGGAGTACATTTATGTAGCACGTTTATGACCTTCACTAGGTCCCAATGCACTTTACAAGGGCCCTTATTCACACTCACACACACACACACACACACACACACACACACCAGTGGCTACAGAGCTGCCATATGAGGAGCTAGCCTATTGGGAGAAACATAGGGTTCAGTGTCTTGCTCAAGGACAGTTGGACACGTGGACAGGAGGAGCTGGGGATCGAACCCATGATCTTACGATTCGTAGATGACCCGCTTTACCCACAGTCATAAAATATGTATCCACAAAAATAGTCAGATCAAAATGAATTGGAACATGTCCCATACTATTGGTTATCCAGAATAACACAGTTGTTCAGAGGTCCAATCACAATGAAAGTTAAAATGACCATCAATGCAAACAATAGACAGTTCATTCATATGTAAAAGATGGACGTAGCCACCAGGTCTCAAAGTGAAGCCAATGAGGAAGTGCAAAAAAGTGCAGTTCCATCAGTGGCCACCAGATGCTGCGGTAAACTCTGTCTCTAATTGATTTTCCATAAGTCATCGTGATGTCATTAGTTAAAGTCAACTCTTCATCTCAGTGACCTGGTCCATCTGAAAATCATTTCATCATTGAGGAGATATTGGACTTCAAATTTGGGGGTGTGGTTAGATTGATTGACAGGTCTGGTCCTCAATGACATGTGACCTCATTCTCCCCTTCATTTCCAAATATGGTCACTTCTAGCTCCCAAAAACCAACATGGCGACGATTATGTGGCAAAACTCAGTCTTCAAAATGTCCACAAACCAATCGCTGACATCACTCCATCCAGCAGATTTTGAAGAATTTCTGAAGATGAATCTAAGAAATGAATTTTCCATCGTACGACTGTTTGCGCTGGATAAACTTTAATAAACTTAATGGCAGGTGGAGAAGACATGAGGGAACTTCTGGTGACTTCTTTGACCTTGTCAGTCTCATCTGCCTCAGCAGGAAAGAGTTGGACTCTCTTGTTGTATCTCAGGGATGTCAGTGTGGAGATGGAGGATGTTGAGGGGTGAATTTAACACAGGCATTAACCAGAGCCTCCAATTTATCAGTGAGTCCCAACCGGAGCTGAGGAGAGTGAAGGGAGGAAAAGGATTAGGAGACTGATCCATGAGCTGGTTGTCAACATGCTAACACTCAGGCGTGTCAGGGTCTATCATCACAGGCCTCTGCTGATGGGTGTCGCAGCCTGGACCCAAACCGGCTCCTCAGGACTTTAACTCCACATCTGTTTGGGTGAGAAAGTAGGTGGGGTTTGGATTGAGGATATCAGAGCAGATGATCCTCGATCACAGAGTCCTGGGAGTCGGTTGATCCCTCTGTTGACTGTTGGCAGTGATCCATGAATATAACACTTGGCCTCCAGTGTGTCCAGACAATTAAACTGTTCAGCGGCATCGTGCTTCATCACCGCTCGCTGCAAACAGAATATCAGGAGATTTCTGTTGTTTCCAGTTGAATCACCTCTATCGATGACTCTTTTGCTCAACATTTCCCTTTTTCTGTCAGCTGGCACTTTTCATAATCCTTCAGTGTCCTCGCTCATCTTCCCGTCTGTGTAACTGAGACATTTAAACCTTTTTCTTTCTTTTTTTTTGTTGGGATTGTGTATTCAGGAGTGGCTGTGTTGATAGCAGCCTCTGACCCTCAGCCAGATGTCCAGTGTCAAAGGTCACTGAGCAGATTTCATACATTTTCTGCTCCTGTTGGAAACAGTCATGTACTTATTCTCTGAGTTTTGCCCCCGGTTAAAGCAGCAGCTGGAAATCCTGTTCGAAGCACATGGTTGCAATAGTTTAGTGCCACTTGGAAATTGATGCATATTTGGAAATATATACACAAGAGATGTCAAACCTTTGGCCCCTGGCCCAAAACCGGCCCACCAGAGGGTCTGATCTGGCTGTGGGATGAATTTGCCAAGTGTGGAAATCAACTGCTACAACTTATTTACACATTTACAAGGCAGGGATAACTTTGCTTCCTTCCTTGTTCCTCATATGTGGAAGTCCATGTAAATTTATAGTAATTTCTAGATAGTGCAAAGTTGTTTTAATCATGAAATACTATATATTTCCAGTTCCACCTGTGACTAAAATCTTTGTGTCTTTGCAGATCCACCGTGATCTGTAGGTCTTTATGCACATGTGTGAATGATAAACTGAGGCTTGATATTTCTCAAATTGCACTAGATTATTATGCTGTTGTTTTACTGGTCCGGTCCACTTGAGATCAAACTGGACTGTCTGTGTTTGACACCCTGATCTGCACTGATACAGTTTTATCTGTAAAGAAACCAACACTGCAGGAGGTGACAGTAGGAAAAATATCAAATTGATTAGTTAGTGATTGATTTTCCTAAATATTTATGTGCTTGCCCATTTAAGGGTTAACTGGACTGGAAGGACCCGAGTCAGTGGAGACCATGAGACCATAGACTGTGTACAGAGTGGATGATGCTAACGTGATGTCACCTGACCAGGAGTTTGGTATTTGGGCATGTTGGCTTATTGTAGCCAGAAGTGACCATATTTGGATATGAAGAACTGAAGAGGCGGGTTTGACCTAACATTTATCGACTCTTGGGGAGTATTTTGGAGCCAGCCTCCAGTGGCCGAGAGTGGTATTACAATTTTTACACTTCTGCATTGACTTCACTTTGACACCTGGTTGCTTTGTATAAACATGTTGGAGCCAACATGACCAGTAACTTTTATTTGTAGTTCAGTAAGATTTGACCACGAGTATCAGTACTTTGACTCAAGTACTGAAGTTGAGTACTTTGTCCACCGCTGTGTAAATGATGACAAAGTTCCTCCTTTTAACCCCAAACTCTTTTCCCGAGTGTACCAGTTTATTTATTTATTTATTTAATCCGACCAATCAGAGGTGGAAAGCATCCGTGTTGATTTCCTGCCTGTTGTAGGTATTCAGTAAACAATGCTCCTGTATTTAGATGGTAGCCAGATTAAAAAAAACAAATGGAGGGAGGACTTGTTGATAAATTGGAGGCGAACGCACCAATTAAACGTGTTAACTTTCCTGATAATTATCACCAAATTACACAGTTATTTCCAGTGATTTTAATTACATGTGATTTCCTTTCTAGGAAATTACAGAAAGCAATGGGACCTGTTACCATCACTAAATTGGGTCAATTTTAGCCATCACTTTTGTTACTTGTAATGGAAAATGTAACAGTACAGTAAATGACTTGCAAAACAACTTTGCTTCAACTTTTCCACACAATCACTCAGTAGTTTTAATTAGAGCTGTCACAGGCTAATTAGGAGGCCGACACAAAGCACAAGTCTTCAGCAGGATTTAGATGCTTTTGACATTTATATCTTCACCTTTGTCTTTAACATTTAAGATCAACTTTCATCCCTGCTACCTCTTGCCAAAGCACCACCATTAGTGAACACGGCGCCGTCCGGACTCCACCGTGAACAATCCAGAACATTAAGGGAAAGAAAACTCTCAGCCAGATTTAATGAATTAATCTGACGGGTTATAACAAAGTGAGTTTTCATGCACAGACAGGTTCTGCAGACTCATTTGCAGAGGTGAGCGGAGCCAAATTGAGGTCAGGAGAAAGGTAGTGATGTTATCAGCCAATCCATCTCTTTTCAATGAGCTTTTTAATTAAAAGAAAAGAAAAAGTCAGTTAAAGGCAGTCCTCTCATCCTGCAGACCTGCTGCAGCAGGAAGGACCTGCCACTTTCACCAGAAGCAATCAATTGAGTTATCTGCAGTGTTACAATTAGCACAATATGCTTTATGAAAATAAGGTCAGCCAGACATTCATCTTTATGGAGCATTTTGGCAGACTGCTGGATGAATATATTGCTTTTTGATTTCGTTTTGCTGCAGGTAAGAACTCTTCATTCCTGTGTTGTTTTTAATGCCCAAGTTTCCAGTTATTAAAAGTCACCATGATGTGAACTGTTGTGTTTACCTTCAGGAACCAATCAAAGTGCAGAAATGGGGGCAGGTATCCACTTAACCCAGTACATCCACATGTGTTTTACATCACATAAATATTAACACTGTAAATCTAAGTGATAGTTTTCATTCTGTCTGAACATGTGATTGTTTTTTAGACGACGTGTTGGGAGATGTTCTGCATTTATCTCCTGAGTTTGAGCATCTGTATCATCATTACTCCAATTATTGCACCGTGCAGTGTTTGCAGCTTCAGTCCAGATGTAAAACAGCAGAAATTTGCATTAAGTGCATTTGTGCCTTATTGTCCAGCTTGAGGAAGATGGAGACAAACTCTTCAGAAAGTATCAGGTTAATGTTTTGCATCGATGACTCAAGTGTGAGAAAATATATTTCTTTGAATATTGAAACTTTGAAGCTCAAACATGGTCTCAGCTTCTTTACAAACACTCGTGCTTGTTGTACAATCATGTAAATTACTTTAATTACTGTGGAGTACTCTGCTCCACACTGGTCACCAAGCAACAGCTTTTTATTTTGTATACCTTTTATATGACACCACTTTGAAGCTCAATGTTCTTACTTCAGGGCAACTAATAACAGTACAACTTACATCATTATTTTTTTCAGAAAGTACAAAGTATCATTTTTCTCAGTGTACAGTTGCTGTGTCTTGTTTCACACACGGAGAAAATGTAGCAGGTGTCAAGTACTTTTTGGTTGGCAAATGTTTTTTGTTCCATGGTCCAATCAAATTGCTGCAATGTGCTGCTACATATTAGATTTTTACCAGGAGATATGTCACAATGTAGAAGTTGGAGGCTCTCAAAATGTGTCAGTTTCATGGTGGTCCTCTAGTAGTGCCAGAATATCATATATTTAGTCTGCTCAGTTTTATACAGCGTATGAGATCTGAGGTTTAACATTTATCTAAACCAAAGAAGGAAGCTAGAATTGGACTTACCGTATTTTCCGGACTATAAGCTGCTACTTTTTTCTGATGCTTTGAACTTAAACACCGGTGTTTCCCATGTATCGGCGGCACGAAGCTCATTAGCTCTTTACAAGCTAGCAAGCTCCGTGCCGCCGATACATTTAGCGTTGTCACATCAGACCCGGTCAGAGTGGACCACATGAAACTGTTCGAATAAATTCAATAGCGGCTTATAGACAGGTGAGCTCATAGTCCGGAAAATACGGTATTTAAAATAAATAAATAAATACATACATAAACTTTGTTTTTTGAAACTGTTTTTGTCCTGCATCATGTTCCATCAACTAAAATTTTAATACTCTTGTGTCGCATAAGACTCATATTAACCTCATGTTGTAGTCAAGACTGTACCAAATGAGACCAAGACATTATTGAGACTACAGAGTATCAAGACCAAGACAAGACCAAGACAAGACCAAGACAGTTGGAGGTCGAGACTGAGACGAGACCAAGACATGGGGGCGTGTCACTCCGGCAGTTCTCACTTATCACAGCAGTGCTGACCTGGTCTTGACTGGTCTTGATAAGTCCACCCTGTCCAACACCGAGACAAGACCGAGTAGAAATGCCTTCAATTCTGAGACGAGACCGAGACCCTTAACAAGTGGTCTTAAGACCGGTCTTGAGACCACTTGTTAAGGGTCTCGGTCTGAAGTACAACACTATATTAACCATAGTTGTTTGTATTACTTCCTGTTTTCAGCCCCAGCATCATCATCTCCTCCCACTGTTTGATTACAATGTAACATCAATGTCACTTCTCTTCATCACTCAGGTGGTTCATTTAATACAAACAGAGCTCAGTCACACTACTTATAAGGTGTCAGTGTGAAACTCACAGAGTCTGTAACCACTAAATAAAAGGTGTACAATGAACTTTCTATGCACTTTAGACACATACTGCCCACACACTGTACACTTATAATCAGTGACTGCAACCCAGCAGACCTCCTGTGGCTGCAGTACCAGGACGACTCACCGGGCTTCAGACAACTTAAACAAACAAACAACTTAAGGACCATTTGAACCTTGAACAATAACAAAGTAAACCACTACACAAAAACATGTTCAGATATTTTTTGGAGGGAAAGTTGAAATTAGATGAAAGAGTAAAAACAGCAGAGCGATGAACGGATGTTGAGGGTTCTTGGTAGTCTAATTAAGAAGGGTTAAGATGGAGGGAAACAACAAACAGCTTATTTTGATGTTTCCAGATGAGGGTTGTTGTATGAAAGATTTGTCGAGTTTAGCAGCAAATGTGAAGTGTTGAGCAGCTGCTGTTTCCAAGGTGAAGAATCAATTCATTTGCAGGAAGGTTGTTGACCAACAGGACACTTCAGTAATAATTTCCATATCACCCAGAGACAAACAGCCGCGGGAGGAAGAGACAATTATAATGTTAAAGCAAAGGGATATTTCTTGGGTTGATTGAAAGTCCGTGTATTATTGGAGGTGCAGGTTGTGTCTGTTTATTAAAGGATACAGGAGTAGAGCGTAAAAAACCCTTTCCATTACATTATGTCCATTTGCATTAAGTGTGTGTTTGTGCTCGCATCAATAGAGACACTCTGAGGGGACTCATTGTCCAGCTTGGGGACGACGGAGACAGACTCTTCAGAAAGTATCAGGTGAATGTTTTGCATTGAAGACTCGGGTGTGTGAAAAAATATTTCTTTGAATATTGAAATTAAAGCTCAGACATAGTCTCAGCTTCTTTACAAACACTCGTGCTTGTTGTACAATCATGTAAATTTGCCTGTAATTACTGTGGAGTACTCTGCTCCACACTGGTCACCAAGCAACAGGTTGTTTTAGATACAACTGCACCACTGCAAAGCTGAATGTGGCTGAAATATTTTTATATTTTAATTAAAGTTTGAAATAGTTCTCACTTCAGGGAAACTAATAACTTCAGGTGTAACATCGTACATCTTTTTTTTTCAGGAAGTACAAAGTATCATTTTTGCAGTGTCCTGTTTTACAATAAAAAGTGCAGCAGGTGTCGAGTCCTTGTTGCTTAGCAAATAGTTTTTGTTATATTTCTTTGACCAATCAAATTGCTGCAATATCCTGCTCCAATCAGAAGCTATTCTCCATACTGTAATATTCAGGGGGATGTATGAATGGGACTGGGTTTCAGAAACAAATCTCATCAATTAATACAAGACAGTGTTTAAATCTAACTAATGGAGGGAGTGTTGATTAAATATGCAACAAATATATGGAAGTAAATACAGTCTAATGTCTTGTAAGATAATGACTGACTGTGGGAAGTTACTGCTGCATGTGAGGATGGATGTTGTTCTGTTGATATTACTGCACATTGACGGTGTAATTATGTTATGATGTCATATGAAGAGATAAATGACATCATCATTACTGCATGTTATATGTATTGAAAGATGTTGATTTTAATTGACTTAATTTAAATAGGTTCCTAATAATAAACAATAATCATATAAAAATAATCCTGTTTTTTGCCTGGAGATGTTTCTATATATATATTATTGGAGGTGGAGGTTGTGTCTTTTTATTAAAGGCTACAGGAGTAAGAAATACATTACATCATGTGACCAACTATGGTTGCTTTTGCTGTATTATTCATACACATGAGAGAAAAATAAACCTTTGGATCTTCTGTCAGCAAACAGCTCAGATGGAGCTTCAGCTTTAATAAAATTATTTTCACACATCACTCCTTTAATACAAAGTGGAAAAATTTGATGCCAGATAATACTAAACTCTGTGTTGATGCTTGGATTGATTGGCCGATAATTTACTTGAGAGATGCAGCTTATTGATGTGCTGATTATTTTCTCAAATGATCAGTGAATTGTTTGATGCAGAGGATCTTGGAGGAGGAGAGCTGCTTGTAGTCACTCAGGAAAAAGATATTTAACCAGTAGCAACATTTCATCCCAGATTTGTTATTATCCATGTGGTCAGTGGTGGACAGTAACGGAGTACATTTACTTGAGTATTTGTTTTTTGGAAACTTTTACTTTCACTCCGCTACATTTCAAAGACAAATATTGTACTTTGGACTCCACTACATTCCCAGGAAGTGTGTGGTTACTTACTTTATATACAGTCTATGCTGCAATGTGTTTCAGGCAGTTTGTCCAGGTAGAGTTACCGTCACGCAAATCAGCAGGAAGTGACCGACAGCAGAACCGAACAATAAAGAGGGAAGACAGGAAGCAGCAGGTTTGGTCATTTTACGTTTTTTTTTTTAGCATGTTAGCCTCTCGATGGGAAATTTGAAAACAAAAAAGCAAAACTGAACAGTCAACCAACAAAGTATTATACACACTCTGCAGGAAGGAGTTTTCTTTTCATCAAAGCCCTTTCAGATTAAAATACCTCATTAACAGGAAGCAGACGTTAGTCGGGGATTGACTCGGGCACTGAGAACAATACAGCAATGTACTGATATTAGAAAATGTACTTTTACTTTGTACTTTTGAATATTTAAGTATTTTTAAAGGAAAGTACTTTAGTACTTTAACTTGAGTAACATTTTGACCAATAACTTTTATTTGTAGTTGAGTAAGATTTGAGTATCAGTACTTTGACTCAAGTACTGAAGTTGAGTACTTTGTGTTTTTTTAAATTGCTAGACAGGTTTGGTGAAACTGAAATATAAAGTTAAAGTCCACAGAGCGACAAACAGAAACATCTCCCTCTGTGTGGGGAGGGCTTCATATGAAAGTGGAAATTTTGCAGTAAAACTCATTACAGTGAAAAATCGCAGTGTGCCCACAATTCTTCAAGCTTCCTTAAAGTGGATTTAGTTTGAAAAAGATATTGCTGTATGTGAAGAATGAGGACAGCGACTATTACAAGCAGCAGATATAACTGCTGTGTTTGGAGCAGCAGTGGCTCCAAGTCTTTTTTTTTTTTTTTTTTTTAAATACTGTTTCCTTTCATCTCCTGACCAAACGCCACCAAATGTAACCAGCAGGACACTTTGTTTCTCGCTCTCCTCCTCCCTTTCAACGCTGTGACACATTCACAACCAGAAGCCGCCATGGCGCTCCACAAACATAATAATGAGGTTGTTACTGTGTCGCCCGCCGCTGTGCTTGCTGGCAGGCGCGTGTCCCGTCTCTCCTCGCCATCTGCTGTCATGAGAGGCATTATGCGAGGGTGGACACTTTTCGCAGAGGGGCAGGGGAGATGAGACGGGATACTGTATGTGACGGAGGAGGAAAACGATGCGCCACCTCACCGTGCAGCACATCTCATTATCCCGGCCACCCCGGGATCATAATTAATCTTCATTGAGCCACTGGGCTGTCTGGCTGACAGGCTAAATGATCTGGGCGGGTAGAGGGGGCGGATAACAGTGTCCTCCAATGTGGCGTTAAAGTGGGATTCAATGGAGTTTAATAGCAGGTTGAGGAGGCACAGCTAGCGGTGGCTCACGGCGACTGTTGACTCTTGAAGGGAGTAAAGAGCACGGGGACAACAAGGGGCGAGTGTGAAAGTATTAACCGTGCTGCAGTAGATCAGCTGAATGATACTGCAATTTAATTTAATGCAATGCAAGTTTAAATCTGCCTCCAGTGACGTTTTCCATCTCAAAGGAGGAAAATCAACTGTAGGTAAGGCAAGCCACTCATTTGATTTGAATATCAAATAATTCAAACCAGCCCCAATCGCCTCACACACACACACACACACACACACACACACACACACACACACACACACAAAAAGATTCAGAGATTTGTTTACATCCTGGCAGTAGCCGGAGGGTGATCAATTCACCAAATCGATCGTAACTCCTTTTGAGCTCATCAGTTTATTGCATTGCAAAACAGCCCGCAGGAAAAACAATTTATTCCAGCAGTAATGGCGGGCATGCATGCGTATAATGTGATTTCTGCTCAACTCATATCCACCGATGCTTTCAGACCATCTGACAGACCTTCACAAAGAAAAAAAAAACCCTGCAGAATGAAAGGTTTGAACTGTAATCTCAGCGAGGGAAGCCAGCAGCGTGACAGTGTGTCTGGAGCGAGGACCAAACGCAGACGTGGCGTTCACCTCAGACGTAAAGGCCGAGGACGTGGCGTTCAAACATTGTTCCATTTCATTAATTTCAGTCATCGTAGCGAAGCCTGATGCTCGCTCCCATGAGAGCCGTAAGTGGATGTCGCTGAAGGCTATTTAACCTGGTTTCAGTGTAATCACCATCATCACCGCCTCAGAAAATCAGACTTGTTGCCACCGGTTACGTGCACTTTATTGTGAAGCTTAATAGCTTTGATCCCTCATCACAGAAACCATTTGTGAGTCTGTGTGTTCACTCTTGACCTTCTGGAGCAGCAGTATATGTACAACAAGGTGCCGATCAACCACTTTACCGTCGGCTTTATGTGCCGCACTTCATGAGGATTTTCAAGTGAAGTCACCACTGACTGAAGTCGACCTGGTTTATGATATGAAGTGGCAAAGTCTCTGAATGAAACATCTAATTAATGTCTTTTATTAACATTTATCAATCACATTTATTTCTGTACTTAACCCTGTTAGCCCTGAGCTCTTATTTTGAAATTTCAGCTATAGAAAAATACCAGAGACAAGTCTCAGGGGGTTTAAATGGTTAAAAAAAATAGTGGGATGTTTTAGGAAAAAAAGTTAAATCATCTTTTTTTGTGATCAACTGTTTATTGATTTTATTTTATTTTTTTTGCAGACAACAAGAACAAATAAGGAACAGAGAGACGTCTTGGGGTCATAATTTACTGCCTTTGTTGTCATTATTTTCATCCCGTTAACGCCCTTCCCCCCCTGACCCCACTCTGGGTCAGCATATTGTAATCTCAAAATTGTTAAAAACAAAACCAAAAAGTACAACAAGCAAACAAGCAAACAAACAAGCAAAACACAAAACAGGACCCATAGCAGCCCCCCCACCAAAAAAAATTATTCACTTCATTCAATACACTTCATTCATTCACTCACTCATTCAGAATTCTCATGATTAGATCATCTGTAAAGTAAATATGACTGAATGCAGAATAGATGAAGCTCACCTTTTGGTTTCTGGAGGCGTTTAGTGTTTAAATGTCACCATGTTGGTTGTTTGGGGCCAGAAATGACCATATTTGGAGGAGTGAGGAGGCCAGTACCAGCTCCTGGAGTGTATAGATTATAGATCAGGGATCTGCAAACCTGGTCCTAGAGAGCGACTGTTAGATCTGTCCCTATTCCAACACACCTGATTCAAATGATCAGCTCATCATCAAGCGCTGCAGAATCATTTGAATCAGGTGTTGGAAGAGGGAAACATCTAAAACATGCAGGATTGCGGCTCTCGAGGACCAGGATTGCAGAACCCTGTTATAGATACAACTAGTTTCAGGACTTCTAATCTATAATGGACACAAGTCAATGTCAGTGCCTTCAGCTGGATGGTAAATTTATCTTTATTTAACACGAGGTGACACACAGACTGACTTGGATTTGATGCACAACAATTTAATTTCTCTTCATCTGAGTAACACTTTAAATCCTTAAACCTCCCACTGAAGTTACTCTGAAGCCTTTGACGTGATGCAGCTTTGCCATCTGGGAACACAAAACAATTTGGCCTGGCAGGCTTTAATATGCTTAAAAGATCACTATCCGACAGCAAGACAAAACAATCCACATCACTTTGAAGGAGTGGAAAAATCTGATGTTCAACAAACTTCAGTAGATCTAAGGAGAAAATGTTAGAGCTCCCAGATCTGCTGCTCACCACAATCCAGATATTTGTGTCATGATGCTAAACTCCAGCCAATAGTGGACATGTTAAGTATTCTGTAGGCCCCATCTAAATAATTTAATAACTTCATGATATCAATACCAGCTTAAAAGGCTGTAAAATAATCCCTTATTTATAAGACGTCATTGAATAACCGTACAGCTTTGACTTCACTTGCCAGACATGAAGGTCATCTTTAAATAAAGCCTTTAACATTCAGAAGACACACACTCCTCACACGTATTTACACTCATCTCTTCAGTGTTCAGCTTTCATTTCAACAAATATTGGCAGGTCGTTTCAATAACCTTTGTGGTATAAATAAACAGGTTGGGATTCAGTGGTATTTTCTGCTATTCAAGAACGGGCTTTGTTTGCACACTGTGAACACCTGCCGGTTTGTAATCAATTTCACAGGTTGAGCTGCATATTCAGGCAAGTCAAATTAAGCTCGATGCCCTTGTTAATTTATCCAGCGAGTGAAAGCTGTGTCTCCACGCATCTGTAATACAGTCAGACATCATCAAGCTCAAACACAAACACTTCTGTCGCGAATTAGCTGCATGCTTATCGTAGGATCTGCCACCTGACAGATCCTCCACTGATGGTTTTTCTTAAGTTTAATCAGAAGTTGAAGTTGTTGGCTGTCAGTGGGTGTGATCATTGTCATATCTGCCATCTCATTGGTTGGCATGGTTTCCGTTCGGTTGCTAGGAGACGATAAACAAATGTCTGTTGGATTGTGTTTAGCAGGTTTGTTTCTCAGCTACGACCTACAGTAGCTCTCTACACTGTTGTTTGTCTTGTTTTACAATAACAGACGGAGGAAGTGTGAGCTAGTGTGCTGTCAGTAGCCTGTCTCCTCTCCCCATGACAAAACAAAAGAAAACGCGGGACACACATTAAGACTAGCAAAGGAAGCTAACCGCGATCGCTAGCATAGAAGCTAACCGCGATCGCTAGCATAGAAGCTGGCCCAGCCCTACAATAAAACACACAACGGACCGACAAAACCTGACGAAACTGAACCAAAACAATCTAAACACTACACACTTACAGCACTTAACACTACATTCACAACACAAATAAAGACTTATAAACTTTTATCGGAGGAGCGCAAATAAACTGTGACGTACCCCTGGCCACACAGCTTTGGCCAGACGTACGCATGCGCAGAGCACATTGCCACGGTAACGCGCACACAGACTCAAGTAACAGGTACGAGAAAACATGAACATAGAACACACAACAACTAGAGGATTTTAGTGAATTACAACTCATGACAATTACAATCTGTTACATATGCTCTTGAAATGTCATTTGAGTGCAGTTTTAAAACGACTTAGGTTTGGAAAACATTAATCAAATAGATAAAATAGGCTTGGAGGGGGGAGCTGTTGGTAGGAGACCGTGATTGTTGATAACTGTCAACCAACCACCTACCACCGCCTCCTCTGTAAGCACCTCAGGTAGCTCTCAGCAGCTCTGACTGAAGGTGCTGGGGGAATTTTAAAACCCCAACTCAAGGCGAGTGCTTGTCTTAGAAAAACCTTCCTCACATATGAAGAAGATGCTCAATTACCGTATTTTTCGGACTATAAGGCGCACTTAAAATCCTTACATTTTCTGAAAAATCGACAGTGCGCCTTATGTATTAATTCTGGTTGTGTTTACTGAGCTCGAACCAATTTTATGGTGGTTGCACGGCGCTCAAAAATCTGTCAGAATGTTTTAGTACAACTTTGGTAAACTATGAAGCCGCACCGATTGATGGATTGTCCGAGCATTACGGCTACCGTTGTTGGGAGCCGAGCGGAGTAATACGTATCACAGTACATGTCACTCCGCTGACACAGTATTTCGGACCCCAGGAAGACTAGCTGGTGCTATTGGCAACAGCTAATGGGGATCCTATTTAATAAATAAATAAACACAATATTACGGTGTGTATAAGGACCCCAAAATGGCACCTGTTAAGAGACAGTCACTTAATGCGCCATATAATCAGGTGCGCCTTATGTATGAAAATAGACCCGCTCATTCTCGTTCATTGATATTGCGCCTTATAATCCAGTGCGCCTTATGGTCCGAAAAATACTTCTACTAGCTGATAACCCGTTAGTTTTGCTTTCCCATCTGAACATGACAACGATCCAAACACTTGAACTGAAGTCAAGCACAATAACAGTGGTTTTGAGTCAGACACACTGAAACAGGCTGGAGTTTATCTACTATCATGAGAAAATCATATATATGTTGTGGGTTCGATCCCCAGCTCCTCCTGTCCACATGTCAAAGTGTCCTTGGGCAAGACACTGAACCCTAAGTTGCTCCCAATGGTGGCTAGCGCGTTGCATGGCAGCTCGGTAGCCACTGGTGTATGTGTGTGTGTGTGGGAATGGGTGGATGAGTTGCCTTGTAAAGCACTTTGGGACCAAGCTAAGGTCAAGAAAGCACTATATAAATGTTCTCCATTTACCATATTTTTTTTATATTGAAACCACATCTTCTAAATCACAGGACTCTTGTGAAGCTTCCCTTTGCAGGCTGTTGCTTTGCTTCATTAAATACACACTTCCAGGTTAATGCAACACATTAGCTACAGTCACTCTCTCCACCCAGGCATCGCATATCTGATTCCAACACAACAGCACACAACAGTAGAGCAGTAGACAACAAAGAGAGATGGGGAATGACAAGCATCAAAGTTACAATCAGGGATTCACAGTTAGCACCTTAACCTGCTGCCACCAGGGCGCCACATCATTAGCCAGCTCTGGAAGAAGTCCGGATGTTGGCAGGATTTCTTCTTCTGTCAGAGCCGCCAAGAAAGTTGTGGGCTGTGAAAGTATCTTGGCATAGTATTAAATGCAGCACACTGGCCCTAAAACCATATCACCGACATACAATCAACCTCATCCAAATGACTTCAAAATCATCCATTCGGTCCAATAACATTTGTTTCAAGCCTTCAAAGTAGTTTTTAAATCATTCCAACATTTTTCACATCACTGACACTCGTATTAGTCTTTTAGCATTTAAGCAAATAACCAGTGCTGCTGTTCTCTGGTGGCAGGTGTCACAATCCCATTCAGTTTTTTCTCACTTTCCTAATGAGAGCAGTTTTCCTCTGAGTCACCGAAACTGACCGTCAGTCAACACTAGTAACTTTCTTGTGGCTGCTTTTGCAGGAGAGCTGCATCTGATATACTCATTTCCACCATGGCCATGACAGTGTTATTCTTTTTATGTATACACTGAAATTCACATCGTGGCTGTTGATGCAAACTGATGCAAATGTCTTCTTCATGTTTGTATAATTTCTGCTGTGATTTAGCTCGATAAATCCCTGACGATGCATCGTTTCTTTCCTTCAGTCGTACGTCACGACTGTGTCTTCATCACCTCCACCTGACATGAAATGTACAGGTGTTATAATGAAAGACAACTACAAAGAAGAGTGTAACATTTTACTGTGATATCACCAATAAACTGCTGGAAACTGGAACAGAGACAGAGTGGATCAGTGTGATGAAGGTGAACTGAGACAGTGGAAAGTTTGATTATTACCTTTACAGTGGAAGGTAGTGAAATACATACCCTGCTGTGTTTGAGCCAATCAGGAATTGTAGGTGCTGTGTCTGTATATAGAGATTTTCTGTGAGAAGAACTGAGTGATTCTCATCATCGCCGTGCAGGTTAGATCCACAACAGATATTTTTAGCCTCTTCAGATCATTGTGTTGCCTTACAGGGCCACAGCTGTAGTGTTTTTGGATCTTAATGCTTGACAAAACCATGCAGCAGTTTTTTCAGTGTATAAGCTGTGAATAACTCACTGTGCACTGGTTGTAAGTACAAAAACAAAATGTAAATGACTAGGTAACAGCAGGCAGACAAAGACTGGCTGGTTAGCAAGGGCGAAATAATGTACCGTATTTTCCGCACTGTAAGCTCCACTTAAAAGCCTTTAACTTTCTCAAAAACCAACAGTGCGCCTTATAATCCGACGCGCCTTATATATGAATCAATAATTATGGCTACCATAGCCAGGGGGTCTATATTGTGATTGTACTAACGTTTGATTTACCGTAGCGGTATCAGACTGTTTCTTTTACTGAATCAGGGAAAAGTTCCCTCCACGTTTGTGATGCACTAACTACGTGATAAAAAGTTGCACTACCTGTTGTACCTTGCTGTTGGTAAAAGATAAAACTACGTCACTGACGTTACCTCGGAGAAAAACATAAAACAGCTGTTCATGTAGCTTTGAACTGTGACAAATGGAGTTGGAAATACATTGTTTTCAAGAAGGCGGCACAAATACCGGTAAGAGGTACTGGTACGTACGGTACCGTATTGTGAATGTACTAGCTTGTTTTGGAGTGAACGGAGTTGTCAGAACGTTGGTTTGTTTTCTATTCTATGTGCCTTATAATGTGGTGCACCTTATATATGAAAACAGTTTTAAAATAGACCATTCATTGAAGGTGTGCCTTATAGTGCGGAAAATATGGTATATTCCTGTGACTGTATATAGAAATGGACAAGGTTTCAAAAGTGAAGTGCAAAAAAGTGGAATACCACCATTGGCCACTAGATGCTAGCTCCAGAAAAATGACTTCTAATGAAATAATAATAATGGTTTGGATTTATATGGCGCTTTTCTCTGGAAGTTTTCTCTCAAAGAGGCCATTATTCATTCACACCAATTCATACCGGTGGCGGTAAGCTAAGCTAGCCACAGCTGCCCTGGGGCAGCTACGGCCCCTCCAATCGCCACCAACCCATTCATCCAACATTCATGCAGGGCAAGGTGGGTGTCTTGCCCAAGGACACACCGACAATGACTGGGAGGAGCGGGAATCGAACCACTGATCCTTCGGTTGGTCGCTCTACCACTCAGCCACTGCCGTCCCCAAGCACTTCTTATGTCTTATTATCAGTGAATCACTTCATTATTAAGTACATAGGGGCAGGGTTTAGTTTGATTGACAGGTCTGGTCTCCAAATATGGTCACTTCTGGCTGCAAAAAACCCCAGCATGGTGATGTTCAGATACTCCACAAACCAACAGGTGACGTCATGTTAGCTTCATCCATTCTTTACAGAGCCTGCAGCAAATACTACAGTTGATTTATATTCATCAAGTGCACACAACACCAAATGAGTGTTTGGCTCCGTCTTCAGTCGATCTTGTCTCTGAGATATTACATTTATAATAAGATGATTTGCAAAACATTCAATCACTTTTAATTCTTTGCAACTGAAGCATAATTCTGGGACTTCTGCTCTGGCCGCTTGTTCAAGTTTACACGAGGATAATTGATCGAATTACTTGTATGAGACAGAATTGCTGATGTAAATATGCAATTGTGCAGCATGTCAGGAAATGTAAGTGCATGCTTTTGTAATGCAGTTGAATTAAAATTAGTTTCTTTTTAAATATTTACCAGAAGTTAAATACACACACACACACACACACACACAGAAAAAAAGCATTACTGAAGCCCAGTTTAGAAGTGTAATCTGGCATCTGTCAGGTTTGTAAAATCATTTTCATTTGCTTCAACTTCCTCGCAGAACTCAACTCTGTGCATGGAGCTGATGAAACTGTAATGCAGCCCGGTGCGCAACATCGCAAGCGTACTCTTTCAAATGCAAAGCTTCTCTGCGGACGCAACTTAAATTATGGACAGACGAGCAAAAATCACTGACCATGTAATATTAAAGTCATCCGACCACCCCCGGAGAAATAATCCCATCCAAAATGAGCTGCAGAACGGTAGAAACCAGCAAGAACCCACACGCCAGAAGGAAAAACTTATATTACTTTGGACTTGTGTTTTAATTAGGCAGCTGATGATTAAGTATGATAATCTTTTAATACTCACTGCTGCTTGGTTTTCAGCTGCATCAAAGTTGAGTCCAAACTACAGAAGTTGTTGCAGCTTTAAAAGTGAATCAGACTCAATATCCCATCAGCTGGATGTGGAATTAAAATGTTAAGAGGCAGTGTCCTCAAAGTGGCAGAGCTGAGGAGGCATTTTCTCTGTGACTCATGATGAAATATGATTAAATTCACTCTGAGACGCAGTTATTGAGATGAGCGGCGCTATACGGGTATAAACAGGCCGACTGAGGAGTTTCCTGCTGAGTTATTCACAGTGTTTGGACCCAGCAGGCAAATATGCTTCAGCATTATGTACAGAGCTTGGTTTATATAGAGGCTAGACCAGCTGGTATGGGAGTTTTAAGGCCAACCAATACCAATGCAATACCATCAGTGACCACTAGAGGTGACCACTAGAGGCTGGATTCAGAAAACTCTGAGTTCATGAATGTTTTTGTAATTTAAGTTGATCAAAGCCAGTCCATAGATTTTTTAGACTAGTCATTTAGATGTCATGAGATAAAGTCTCCTCAGTGATCAGGTGATCCATCTGAAAATCATTTATCATTAAGGAGATATTAGATTTCAAAGAGGATTTAGGGGCGGGATTAGTTTGATTGACAGGTCTGGTCTCCAATGATTTACAAGTGGTTTGGAGGCTCATTCACTTCTGAAGTCAATGGGCATCATCCTTAGGGTTCAAAGGTCACACCCACTTCCTCACTCCTCCCTTCATGTCCAAATATGGTCACTTTTGTTTCTGAAACAGGGCGACGTTTAAATGCAAAACCAGTTCTCCACAAGAGTCCACTATCCTACAGTGAACGCCACATTAGCTTGGTCCATCTATGGTATGACCTCACAACTAATTTTGGGCATCCTTGATGATGGGATCCTGACTTGTGTTAAGAATTCATTGCTTTAGCTTAATGGATTTTGTAGAAACACTACACACACAGGCCTACTACTTGGTGCAGGTTTGTGCTTTTTAGTTGATTTTATCTTTGGCAGCAGGTTGTGTTTTTGTGTTTTGCTTGTCTGTCTGTCCGTTCATCTGTTGGCAACATTACGGCAGAACGACTGAACACATCTCAGTGAATGTTTTTGGAGAAACTCAGAGGATGGGATCAAGTCTCCATCTGTTACAATGGGTGAATGCTTCAATGAGGTATTTCACCAGAAGTGGGCAACAGTGTTCAACAGCTTTAATAAAGCTGAATTAGGCTTTGGTGGAAGTTTGTATTTTCTAAAAGTTGAAATTATTAAAAAAAATTACATCGCCATCTTTGGAGGAGTTACACACTTTACTGCCAACTCACTCTTGCTCTTCAGTCGTAGGTGATAGAGGGAAGATCATTGTTGGTTATTAAAACAGATTTTTACATATGAAAGAAAAGTCTCCAGTAAATATAACTGTTAGAAATCAATGCAGTGGGGTAGGAAACGCAATATTTCCACCTGGATGTATAAAGTAGTTTCTTTTAAACTGGCACAAAGACAAATCTCAGCCAATAAATCAGTTGCAGAGTGAAAACGATGGATTATAAATCTAGTCAGTTTGGTCTCAACCAAAACACAAAAAGCATGATTTATAAGCCTGTGTTGACTTTAAAAAATCAGGTACATTATGAGTTTGGATGGTGATAATAATGATAATATTGACTCACTTAAATACTTCAGCTGCATTTCAGTCTGTGTCTGTTTATGATTTAAGTTGCTGAGAGACAAGAGAGGAAAGGCTTACTGTATATATGTATTTATTAGATATTCTACACAGTAAGATGTCAAAGCATGTGTCCCACTTTGCATTACATTATCAGCTGCAGTTTGTTGCCAGTGGCTACGCAGAATTCATCATCATCATCATCATCTCTGTGTTTTCTGAAAATCATGTCTCATGTTTTCCCCTCGACAAGGAGAAAGTCTATTAGAATTAATAGACTGCTGAGCAACGCTGAAACGCTCCACCAAAACAGTCTCATTTCCTTTTGTTTTGCATCAGCATTTTAAATTGGCTGAATGAGTTCGGGGCAGCATTTTTAGACGATCTGCGGTGACGTGTAATGTTCTGGATGATGTAAACGTGGAGGGAAAATAATCATTTGACTACTCAGTGTCGTGCATTCACAGAGATGCTGTCTGGGAAATAAACTTTTCTCACTGATGACACAGGAAGCTGTTAAAACCTTGTGGATGTTTAGTAGCAAGGACATAAAGATCCAGTCAATATTGGACATGGTTGTAATAACAGCCTCACGGGCTATTTTCAATGCCTTAATAGCATGAACAATCCAGTTATATTCCCGAGCCTTATTCTTTGCTGTGTAATTCTGGCAAAATAGTGTGTGTGTGTGGAGGGGCGGCAATTTACCAGGTGCTTAGGACTGCATTACATTTCATGCTTTGATTTATCTCTGGGGATTGGTCTGGGTGATACAATTAAGCATGTGGGAGGTAGTGTTTGGAGCTCAGATTAGCACTGCAGCCTTCCTGTTAGACTTTGGAGACATTATTATACGCTGGAATTATTAAGAAAATGTCTGGAAAAATGTAAAAGGAGTGAAATTCAGGCACAAAATCCAAAGTATCTGTTCATCAACCTGTTTGCATAATGATGGAGAAACCAGATTTTGTTTGTTTACCCTCGAGGTGATCATCCGCAGGTTGTTACGAGTGCAGGTGAACTAAAAACTGAAAGTGCATTAAGAGCAGGTTGAGGAAAAAATGGTGACTTGAAGGAGCTGAGCGAGGTGATACAGTTTAACACAAGAGAGGAAGGAGATTCATGTTGGGATGACCTGCGATGAAGAGAAAAGGAATATTTGAGCGGATATAATCATCTACATGGGACCAAAACTTGCCTCAAATAGGAAAAAATGAACTGAACTATTTAGTGTTTTCACCATAGACTGTCTGGAAAATGTAGCCATCGCGTCTTAGTGGTTAAAGGTCAACCTTAATAATCATACATAAAGTCCTGCCTCCAAGGACAGACGAATGCCTCTCACTGCACAACGATACTTTATTATGAAAGCACTACACAGCTGGTCACTGTCAGCTCTGACCACACTAAAACAATTTACAGTTAACCCAGTTTTTTCCTAAACACCTATATTTATATTAAACTGTTTGAGTTCATGTAACTCAAATTCCTCAAGGCAATTTGTTACCTCAAATTATTTGAGTTCATCTAACTTATGGACTCAATTTTTTTTTTAAATATGTAATTACTCAATTATTTTAAGTTGTGCTTAAGTTATGCGTTAAGTTATGCTTAATACAAAATAATTCAACTCAATCAAAAGGTCTGAGTTATTTTTACTCCAAAAAAATGTGATCCACAAACTCAACATCATTAAGTTAGTAGAACTTTTTTACATTGAGTTTGCACTACTCAATCTATTTAATTACTCAGAACTTTTGGGTTTACAGTGACAAGCCTGCTTCATTTAGAGGCTATGGAGGTAAATAAATGCCCCGGGTGGATACTTGAGGACACTGTTGGTCATGTGCAGTTTGTATAGCTCCTTGAAGAATAACTTGTGATGGGCTGAAATAAAATTTGTCTTGACTTGAAGTACGATATGTTGACTACTAGAGGCCGTTGTTGTTATGAGTGGTGCACCTTTCACGTAAGAAAATACAGATGTACAGACTGACAAAGGTGGCTTCACTCAACACTCCTAAAATAACTTAATGTTTAAGAGCAAAGGAAGCTTCAGCCATGAGGTTGAACACATCAAGAGCTGAAGTGTGTTGTTGTTAAATCAAATGCAGACTGTTCTATACCAGCTGACCTCCAATGGTTTCCACTGCTGTCAGAGGAGCACCTGTGGCATCAGCCTAATGCATCACAGACCTGCATGAACAGATGGGCTCCACCACATCATTAGTACCCACAATCCACAGGGGCGTCTGTGGCATCGCTTTCCGATCCAGCTCAGATTATGAATATTCATGGTTCGTCTTTTCTTTCAGACAGTGCGATGAAGGCTAAGGCCAAAGTTCCCCCGAGCATATGCGGCTGGATATGGATCAAATTATCATCCTCGCCCTCATTTGTCACGGGATATTTTTGGCCACATGACCACGAGGGTGTGAGCGTGAAGCTTCGTCATTTGCAAGGTGACCATCGCAGCTGTAAATATAATATAGAATCATGTCGTTGTGTAAATCTGGCTTTTATTCAACCACAGTGTCTGGGTCTGTTTCCCTGTCCATCGTCTCCACTGGTGGGGCCACCAACTATCTTCAAACTCATCAGCCAAGGGAAAGGAGGTGATGGACTCCTCTATTAACCAACTTGTCACTCCTCATCTCTTGACCTGGAGAGGAACATGGTGCTTCCTCTGTTTTGGTAGTCTGCACCTTCCTTATTTTGTTTGCTGTCGCACATTTTAATCTGCTGCACTGATTGCTTTTCGTCTGCCTTGGCTGACAGCCCTACAGAGCCTAATCACAGGGCCAGAGTTTTATGTCACCGCTGCCCAAACATAATCAACCGGACAGATTATGCTAATGCGCTCACATCCGAAGAGCAGTGTAAGCCTCAGTACTCAGATATTACCACAATCCCAGTCAAAGGCGTGTGACAGACAATCCATTTTCTCCTGGGATTGGCTATCTTTACTCCATTTAAAAATGTACAGTGCAAGTGGTTCAGTCGACGATTCCATTTTCTCTACCTTCATTCATTACGTGTCTCTCAGGAGGTCAAGGCCACCAATTGGCATGGTAAAACAGCGCTTTGTACACACCACACTACAGGAAATCTATACTGTACAATGAGCTAGTAACTGGATTAAAAGCATATCTTCTGTTGGGTTTCTCTCATTGCATTGCTAAGCATTTGGACCATTTATACACCAGTTTGCTACAACTTTAAATCCAGCTGCATAATATTGTATAAGCCCCCCTTGTGCCACCAAAACAGGCCTGACCCGTTGAGACCTGGACCTCTGACGGTGTGCTGTAGGATCAGGAACCAAGACGTCAGCAGCAGATCCCTTAAGTCCTGGAATTTACTGAGTGCGTCCTCCATGGATCGGGTTTGTTTGTCCAGCACATCCCTCAGATGAGATCTGGGGAATCTGGAGGCCGAAGCAACACCTCAAGCCAATCCTGAACCATATTTGCAGTGCGTGGGAATACTGGTGGAAATGAAGGGCTGTATGTGATCTGCAACACTGTTCAGGGCAGTGATGAATAGTTTCACCAAAGAAACTCGGACTGGTCTGCAGCTATTCAGTCACATACACAACAAACTGCAACTCTGTGTTCTGACAACTTTCTATAAGAACCAGGATTAAGGTTTTCAGCAGTTTAAGGTAAAGTGGCTCCTCTGTGGGATCAAAGCCCCAAACACTCAATGGACATTAACAGCCCTGTCACCAGTTCATTGGTGGTCCTGCCTTGGACCACTTGTGGTAGGTACCCATAGACTGTTTGTAGAAATGGACGACAAAACAGGATCTCAAAAAAGAGGCCGATGTGGGAATGCAAAAAGGTGTAATACCTCCAATGACCACTAGGACTAAAATGACAATATTTGAATTGAAGTCAACTGGAACCAATCATGAATAAAAAGCTGAGAGAAGAGGAAGATTTAGGGTGTGGTTGATTTGATTGACAGGTCTGTTTCCAACACGTAGGCCATTTTTCAATTCAAAGTATGCAAACTTGTACTTGGTGAGAATGTACCTGCAAGTCGGACTCTGAAGTACGGACTTGCGGGAAGGCGAGAACGCACCGAGGCTAAAGTGCGATTGGAACGACAGCGTAGTTGTTGACGTCACATCTCTGCTCGCTGTTGTGAAATGCATTATGGGTTATTTGGCTTAAACAAGTCCACACAAGTCTGGTCTGATGCAGGCTCGATAATGAAGGAGGAGCGAGAACACATCCGGGTATTTCATGCGTTCTCGGCCAAATGTGTACTTTGAATTGGAACAGTACTAGGTCTCCGACTGATGACGTTTCACGAGTACGCGACAACGTAATTACAGACAAGTACGCATATTGAAAAACGGCCCATGACTCAGGGTTCTTGCAGGGTCTTAAAAAGGCTTAAAAGTATTGAATTTTCAAATCTGCAATTAATATCTTAAAAAAAGTCTTAAATTTGATATGGTAAGCCTTAAATTATGTTGCCATAAACTTGTTTGCTGTATTGTGTTTTAGTGTGTCTTGTCCAAGCTGCAAAGATGGTAACGTCAGTCAACTCAGTTCCATTCGTTCCAACCTGACAATTTGTATTGAAATTAGGGATCAATTTTGGCGAGCTTTGTAGCCCCCAGTGGGAAATGATCAGAGCACATTTAGCCCAACACATGTGCAGCTGTAAGTCAGTCACACACACACTGCCTGAGATAGTGGGAGCTTTATGGGACGTGAGCAAAAAGTAAACATGGGGAAGTGAAAATGTAGGTATGCCTGGTTGGAGAAAAGATCATTCTGACCTGGTGACACCAGTGAAGTGTTTAAAGGTCGCTGCACCTGGTACAAGAAATCAATTCAACCTGAAACAATGGGAATCAAGGCGTTGACGAAGGGAATCAAGCATTTTTAGTGAAGCAGACCCTCACATTATATACATACACACAGTTATGTGTGCAGTATGTATTCAGTCTCTGCCGATGTAAATAAATATATTTTCCAAAATTTTTTGAGTTACTAATTTTTGCCAGTATGGTCGTGAAATGGGCATTAAATTCTGTTCTAAGTCTTAAAAAGGTTTTAAAAAGTCTTAAATTGAACTTGTAGAAACCTGTAGGAACCCTGATGATTGAACACAGAAACAACAGACAGGACATGATGTCAAAACAACTGAGTTATTACGTCAATAATGATTTTTTAAGTTAAGTTGAATTAGTGGGAATGAGCTACCTAAACTTTCTTTAGAAATTCAGTTATGGAAATGTATTTGTTTTATTCCAGTAAGATGTACTGTGAGATTTTTACAGTGTACAAACTAGTGTTGGTGACATTTCTCACCCTGTCCACTAGATGGAGACAATGCAATGACTCAACATTCAGCCCTGTGGGATTTTAGTGTGTGGGTTCAGTTTTGGTTCATTGTTGTATTCACTCTCTTCTTCTGATGTTGTAGATAGAGGGTGTCAAACATATGGCTCACGGGCCAAAGCCGGCCCCCCAGAGGGTCCAATCTGATGAATCTGCAAAGAGCAAAAATTACATATGACATTTACTGCAATTTGCCAGAACCTTTATGTATTTCTGATGTATAAATGTTATACATTTACAAGCCAGGGTGAAAACACAACCTTCTTTTTCTTAATAGCTCCTACTTTAGTGGTGACTCAGTTCAGGTGGTCAAGATTAATACACAGATGTGGAAACATACGTAGATTAATAATAATTTCTGGCTCTTGACAAGTTGTTTTAATCATAAAGTGAAGTACTATATGTTGTCAGGTTCTGATACCTGGGACTAAATATTTTGTGTCTTTTTAGATCTAAGTTGTACTGCACACATGTAAATGATAAACTGAGCCATGACACTGTTGAAATTGCACTGATTTTTATTAACAAATTTCAAGTTCATGAAGTGTTTTGTAAATGGATACTTCATTAAATGTACATTTTCATAATCTTATTGCTTTTTGCACTAAAACAAAGGGCCACATTTTGGATTGTTGGTATTTATAGATTATTATTCTAATGGTCTGGCCCACTTGAGATCAAATTGGGCTCTATGAGACTAATGTTGTAGATAAAAGAAACATCTATTATCTTTAGTATATTTCTGTGGGTCAGTTCAAGACACTGGTGAGAAGAGTAATATGCAAGTGTCTTTTATACCCTGTAATTAACTATCATCAATCAGAGATTTACAATGGTGTTTTTGTTTGTTTGTTTGTTTGTTTTTTGATACTATGACAGTAACTCAGTAATTATTTGTGATTTGCAGATTAGTAGTTGAGGGATCATTTAGCTTTAACAATGTCTCTTCACCTCTGAAGCCTCCAGGATCATGAAGATGACTCACTGTTGCACCATATGGAGATCAAGTTACATTATTGCACCCGATTTACATATCAAGCACAGCAGTGTGGAGCGTGAGCAGGATGAGGGGAGGGCGGCTGTGGAAGGATAATGGGATTTTGAGTCCATTATACCCAGTGGATATAGTTTCAGTTTGGGTGTACTTCCACTGTGATAATTACAGCTCTGAATTCATGACAGGATTGGATGACCACACTGACATTAGGTTAATGTTGCTGCAGTTCAATGAACTTACTCTGGGTCACATGGAAACTATTAATCACTTGTAATTTGAGATCTATCTATCTATCTATCTATCTATCTATCTATCTATCTATGCTGACTCTTGTTTGAGTTGTCATCTGATAGAAAATAGAGGAAGTAGGCAGTGATGTGATGTGTCTCATGATCCGCCTGACTGATCACCACTGATACCACTGGCAGACAAACAGGGGGGTCGCTGTTTCCCTCCCACATCAGTGCAGTGAACAAAGGCAGCACAAACATGAGAAGCTTGAATGTCAGAGCGGGTGAACCCAGGCTGACCTCCCTCCAGCCCGCAGAGAAGACACAGAGGAGCTTTGGTGACACTCTTCGTTCACAGGAACGCATTCAGAGTCCAAATTTAACAGTACATTCATTTTCAAACTGAAAAGAGATGTGAAACTGTGCAGAGGATGCTCACTGTTACATGAAGCACTAAGGAATAAGCTACAACCACAGTCTGTATATAGAAACGGACAAAGCAATCGCAACTCAAAAAAAATTAGGCCAATGCATAAATTAAATACGTGCAATACTCTCGATGGCCACTACATGTTGGCTCCAATTGACTTTATTTTTAAAAAAAATCCTAATCTTCAATAAATCAGTGACTTTTCTTGATGTCAGTATGTTAAGTTAATTGTTATTTTTACTAATGTGGTGGTTCATCTGAATAAAAAAAGCTGCTTAGATATTAGGCTTTAATAAGAGGAATATTTCGGGGCGTTGATAGTTTGATCGACAGGTCTCGTCTCCAATGAGAGCAGAGTTAAAGTCCTGTCCCATACAATTAGACAATGTCCTCTGGTTCCTCAGTGGATCCCACCTCTTCACTCCTCCCTTCATACCCAAATATGGTCACTTTTGGCTCCAACATGGCCATCTCCACATGCTAAACTCCTGGAGTCCACAAACCAGTGGGTGTTGTCATGTTAGTTTTGTCCAACAGAAAACTAAATAAGAATCTAGAAAGCCTTTGAAATTCTAAAAAGATACATGTATTTGTTTATCTTGTGTAACACTTTGTGCTTTAGGCTAAATGCTATTAGTATGCTAACTTGCTAACATTGCTTGCTTACCAAGAGATAAGTACACTAATAACTAACTTGCTGCTGGTGTTTTGAAGATGTAATGTTTATGTTCTAGCTGACATGAGGTTAATGGGAATTAGCTTTGCAAATATAAATCATAAGTCAAATTAGTAGATTAATTATTATTACTAGAATTATTGTTTATTATATTTTTCATTATGTTAACAAAGAAAGAGTCAAATTATTTAACAATGGGAGTAGAATCTTACAGTCAGAAACAAAATAATGATTAAATTCAAGTTACTAAATGGAAAAAGACATACAGTACAGGAGAGTATAAATAAAATAAAAGTACCAACTCACGGGTCATGGCTTGTTACAGTCAGTGTGTCATCTGTCTGCAAAACTATTTGGGGAGTACCTCTTACATGAAATGGGTTCATTTATCCACTGTGAGTGAGTGAGTAAGTGAGTAGCGGGAACTTATTGTATAGATTTCCAGCAGCTGTTGCAGCCAACCTAAAGGTGAGAACACTTTCCAAGACAAAGTACTGATGGTAACAAAAAGCTTCATATTTATTGTTAAAAATGTTCAAATGTGCCCTCCCCTATATGATCAGGTCATGTGGAGGCCATTTTTTGCATCTGTTACAGTTTGGGGAGGCATCATTATTAAACAGATTCTTTCTGGGATGTGATAGATTCTTTTTTTATATAACACTGGCCTTAATGTTTTTATTTATATGCAAATTTGATTTGTTTGCACAGAGCTCAGATGAATTTTCGTCCCAAATTAAAGTCCAAAGTTCAGTTACTTTCCACCACTAGATCATATGAAAGTGTTTTGAGTTCAAGCTTTGTGTGATCAGCAGGTATGGCCCACCTAAATATTTGTAAATTTTTATTTTTAAAAAATATAGTATGGTCATAGTATAAATCCTGAATTATTTTGTACAAATTTGAATTTGGCCTTGGACATAACGGGTAGAATGAGTTGTTTTTTGGGGTTCTTTTTTTAGATCATCCGGTATCTTTCTCATAGATTTTACCGGATGATGGTACTAAATTAAAAGTTAGTGGATCGCCAGTGTCATTGTAATTTATCCTGAGAGAAATATCAATACCATTGCATCCATCCAATAGCTGCTAAGTCACATTTCTCAAAACCACAGATGTCAAAGCTTATGTTAAACACATGTGATCAGCAGAGTCATTATGATCCATCCAGTTGGAGACCATGAAATTCAATCCAGTAGTTGTTAAGACATACATTATGTTTGTAAAATCTTGTCCATGACCCTGCAGAGTTTTGTCATAAGTGTGTCAGTTGGTGAGTTATCTCAGGTCACTGTGTTTTAGGTGAACACACGCTCCCATATTTTCATAATAAACACACTGATATCAGTGACTCATGTAGGACGATGCCGTTCTAAAAGTGTCTCTGTCCAGCTTTAAAGTAAAGGTCATTTGGAGAGTCACAGGCTTTCTTGTAGCTGATGTGCTGATTTTCATTTAGTTAAAACATGTTTTTCAGTCCTACGCTTAAGATAAGATAAGACCACACTTTATTAAATCCCCAAAGGTAAATTAAGATGTTACAGGTGCAACATGCATTCATATTCACTTATACTTATACCTGTATAGAATAAAATAAGATAAAACACAGAAATATAAAATAGTAATGTATTAAACAAAAACAAAATACAGAAATATAAAAATATAGAAACCTGGTGTATTAATATTTAAGCTGTAGATTAATTATGTAATAAGATGGGGGTGAGATTTATTGAATAAACGTCACATAAAAATGGATGAAGTAACCGGAGCTCAAAAACTAGCTCAATGAGGAAGTGCGGAAAAGTGCAATCCTCAAGGTGGCCACTAGATACTGGCTCCAGAGGTCTCTGGCTTCAACTGACTTCAATTCAAAAATGGTTATTTTCAATCATAAAATTCTCAGTCAATACATTTTTCCCAGAAGTCATTCTGATGTCATTTGATAAAGTCGACTCTTCCTCGTCCTCTTCCTGGGGGGGAATCACGATTAAGTAGATATTAGTCTTCAAAAAGAGAAAGATTCAGGGGTGAGGTTAGTTTGATTGACAGATCTCATACAGTCTCATACACATTAGGCGGTGACACTTGTGGCTGCAAACGGAAGTGGTTCAGTGGTAGAGCGGCTGTCATAGGCGCAAATTGGCAGCCACGCCTCGTCAGTCTGCCCCAGGGCAGCTGTGGCTAACTTAGCTTAGCACCACCGGTATGGCTGGGTATGAACGAATAATGGTCTCTGTAAGCGCTTTGAGTCTGGACTTCCAAGAAAAAGTGCTGTATACATTCAAACCATTATTATTAAACAACTTACATGGCGATACCAAACTGCCTGGCTTCAGAATGACCAAAAGGTGATGTCATGTTATCTTCATCCATAGCCTGGTGCTACAGTGGCTCAGCAATCTGAAATTCAAATTAACTTTATTTAGCAGTCCAGAAAATGAAGACAGCAAACAGATGGCGTTTTTGTACACCACTTACACAGATTGTTATTTAATCTGGCATTTAGTCATCTACAAAATAATTTTCATTTACAAACGAGTTTTGTTGGACATTTTAATTAAACGGAGGACTAACGACATAATGTGGGAACCACTAATACCTCAAAGCATTGATAATATTATTCTCTTTCTTATGTTGTTGGCAGACCTCTCGGTGCCTCCCTCAGGGTTCCCAGATTGTCCCTGAACCACACCTTGGGTACCACGGCACACACACACACACACACACGGATGGGCGGCGCGAGGCAGCGTACAGCAGGCAGCGCGGAGCAGCTTGTGCGCATGTTTTCATGTCTGGATGGTGTAACGGCGCAGGTCCTCATCATCATTGCATGGGGTTGATGTCCAAGTGGAGGAAGCGAGGATTAGCAGAATAATCAAGAGGGCATCGAGCATTAGATCGGAGATAGCGACAAATCAGCTGGCATCATGAGCAAAGTGCAAGGCGGGATGAAATGCGTGAAATATCTGCTGTTCGCTTTCAACTTCATCTTCTGGGTAAGTCCGCTCCACAGACCGTCTGCATGGAAACAACGTTGTTGCTATTTTAAAACCACCTTCGTGTTTATGTCCGATGTATCCTTCTTTATGTAAGTATTTGGTAGTGGAGCAGATGCTGACCATATTTATCCACATTAAGCGGTTGTGGAGTTTTGTTTTCATGTGGAAACCCTGTTCTGCCTGTGTTGTTGTTGTGTTTACATGTTCAGCATACAGCAGGCTGAGAGTCTGTCTGTTGGCAAGGTTTGATTTGTCTTTTTAATTAACTGCTTCCACTATTCAGAGGAGAATGTGGGAGCTATTGCCTCCATGCACCTGCTCTGTCTCACTCACTTTGTCTCTCTCCATGAGTCTTCACTGTTTCCCTAAATTCTCCAACAAGTCATGAATTACACATCAGTCATCTTCTTTCCATTCCAGTCCATTAATAGGCATTAGAATAATATCACAACCACTTAATTATGATCTGTCTATAAAACATTTAAATAAATAATGGGTAAATCCCACAGATGCTTTTAGCCCTCATTCTGATTTACCTTGTATGTAATGTACGGAGGTCGCTCTGCAGCCTGCACAGACATCACAGCTGCTACTTTTCCAACACAGATCCTCTCCCATGATTTGGCATTGTGCTGTGACTTTCCTGCTGCAGGTCTGTAGGAGGGAGTTTGTTTTTTTTTCTTTTTGAAGACAGGGTTAATCCGTTTTAGGAACGTCCTGAAGGAGTTGGAGATAAGGTTACCTGTGGCTCCGGCTGCTGTGGATTCACTGTCAATTTTCTCTACAGTGACTTATTATCAGACATTAAAGTCAGGTCTTGTTATTATCTATCTAGATGATAGTTGTACACATTTCAGAGCAGTGATTTAAAACCTTCTGGGCTTGTAAAATGCTTGTCACAGGTTGCTCATGTCTTGTGGATACATGTAGTGCAGCCAAACAGAGAGATAGTTCCTCCTCATATTCTCACTTGAATCATATATGATCAGGAAAAAATAAAAATTAAAAGAAAGCCTGATGGGTTTGTGCCTCAAATGTCTGCTGTGACCTCTTCTGTCTCCACCTCCAGTTTGTGAACCACTGGCTGAGTGCACAACATCAGTCATCAACTTCATTTGCTTATTGTCCGACTTCAGATTGCAAGATAATACTCATCATTTTACTTAATTAACAATTAAAGCTACATTTCATTTTATAATCTGCGAAGAATTTAGATAAACAGATGAAAAGATAAAACTGCTTAAACAATGCAGTTAGGGCCACACCATCAAACTTTCACTACTGACTGGATGTTTTTGACTCGTTCAGTTGTCACTGATTGATACTGATGTTTTACTGCTAAATGATACAGTATACATGAGTTTAAGTGGCTGCATTCACTCATCTGTGCTCTGTAAGACGAGCACTTGTGTCACCCAAACTGACAGCGGCCTCTTTGTTTAGCAGTTTTGGGACTGAAAGCGGAGCCGTTGTGGTCGGAGCCAAAAGGGGCGTACAGTACGCTGTCATTTTGGGGTGTGGAGCCAACAAGCAGCCAATGCCAGTGTGACTTACATCACCCAGGCACCGTGAGGCTGGCACAGCCTGTGGCTGAAACACACCACAGTGGGAGCTGGACCACTGATGCTGATGCTCCCATGTGATAGTTTGATGGTCCATGTGGACGTATGAGCTGCTGTTGCAAAGTGGTCTAATCTTCCTTTTCCAATAGTTTTCCAATCATTTTTGTTCCCTAAGTAGTTTTCTGGCGGCAGATACTGACTCTCTTTCGCCAAGATGAAGATAAAGAGAAAGCCAAGAATAAAATCACAGACTGAAAACACTGTGTAGCTAGAGATGGGTTGAATTTCATATTTAGAAGTTTGTTCAAAGTTCAAAGAATGAGGATTTTTTTCCTCCTAAAAACTATTATAATCTGTCAAAACGTGTGTCCCTCGTAATGTGAGATAAGAAATATTTTGTTTGTGTTTTGGTAAATATAGAACCACGTCTTTCCTCATCTTTCCCGTCTCGTTTCTTGGTGGTTTAAACCAAATCCTGCTGTTTAGCTGTATGTGGAAGGTCAGGAGGATTAGTTTTCTCTGAGTGACACCTGATGTTAATCGATTGGTTTATTTCTGGTGGAGCTTGTGGAGGGAGCAATGAAGCTACACTCAGAAGATACTTGGATGTTTTTTTTCCTTTGGTTGAATTTTCTGAAAAGCCTTTAGTTGCTTTGAGCTGATGAATTAACATTTCTGGCAGGAGTTTGTTTAGAAATAAAAGAAGGAAAAAACATTCAGAGAGCACTTCTTTACTCACTTCTTTACTTCCACTCTACTGGAAGACAGGATGAGACAAAGACACGAGCACCACCTGCAGAATGTTAATTAACTGATGACACTAGAAACATGAGGGGCCTCAGTGTTCAGCTGGGAAGTGATTTGTGGATGAATAGCACCAGAGGAGATGCCACCAAAGACTTAAATCATAGATAAGTTCAAGAGAGTTTTAAATGTGTGCACCTGTAGTTTAATAACTATCTTTTATTGTTATTTGGCAAAAGTGTGTTACATGGGTATAGATTTTATAATTTGTTCATTCCTCAGTTGTCAGGGTTGTTGGTGCTGGCGGTGGGACTGTGGCTCAGGTTTGACCCGGGGACAGTGGAGCTCCTGACCGGTGATGGCGCCCCGTACACCTTCTTCATAGGTAAGTCCCTTCAGCCTCGCACATCTGCCTCAGCTTCATCCCCAGAACATTAAAAACAAGCTCTACACCGTGTCTGGTGATGTTCTGTGAAATCATTGTAATAATTTAAAGAGGACCCATTCTGCTTTTCATTATTTTGTCATAAACAACAATGTTACACCGTTGGATGGTCATATTAAATCTGGATATAGATTCACACAATGAGGTAAAAACCATCCTGTGACTCCAAAGCTCAGGCTTCAGACTGCTTGGTTTCTGTGTCTATTTTGGTGCCAAGCTCGACAGATTTCTTTCTACAGTCATCTGTTGGAGGCACAGCACAAAGTACAGCAGGCGGTGTTTCACTCCAGTTGGACTTTTACCACATTTCACACTCATGTACATATCACTACAGACACAGATAGGAAAAAGTGTATACATGGCTTGTGGTTGAAAGACTAAATCCACTTTTATGTGATGCAATAAGTGGGTAATGAGCGTAATATTTGCATCGCTTTAATCTTTCTTGGTGTGGAGGTTCATGCTGTCCACGCACTTTCTGGATAAGATTCAGGTTCAAACATTCGCGTTTGAGATGTTGCATTTTGAGGGTACAGTGGTGCAGTGGTTAGCATTGTCGCCTCACAGGAAGAAGGTCCTGGGTTCGGTTCTCGGCTCAGACCTTTCTGTGTGGAGTTTGCATGTTCTCCCAGTGGATGTGTGAGTTTCCTCTAGGTCCTCCAGTTTCCTCCCACAGTCCAAACATATGCTGTTAGATTAACTGATCAGTCTAAACTGACCATAGCTGTGAGCGTGGATGGTTGTCTGTCTTTGTGTGTTGACCCTGCGATAGACTGGCAACCTGCCCTGGGTGTGCCCAGCCTCTCACCCACTGCCAGCTGGGGCAGGCTCCAGTCACCCAGTTTGGATGAGCAGGTATAGAAAATGAATGAGAAGACGTCTTTTGAGTCGCCAAGAATTAGACATGTTCATTTCCACACAGGCTCCATGGTCACAAACACTTCCTGGGAAGCTGGCCAATCAGAAGAAAGTGGATCTGGAAGAGACAGGAGCTAAAGCAGCCTGTTTTTGTGAAACAGATTTGGGGGTCTGCTTATGCAGCCAGTATAAAACACATACCATCAAATATCATATTATGCAAAGCTGCTCAAGTAGACTCACAAAATTAAAATACAGAGCCATAAATTAGCATAATAGATCTTCTTTAATAGTCCCAATGTTCTTTGTAAGCACAACAATGATTGATTTAACACTAAACAACTGTAAACAATCAACACTTTAACATGTTAATCTAACAAGTATCATGTCTAAGCTGTGAATGATCACAGATGGTCAAAGTAATTCCTGGTTCTGGATACACACTTGCAGGTAAACTTACCTTTGACCTAGTGCCTGATAAAATGATGAGATAATGGGTTTGATGGTGCAATGTAATCATCGTGTTACAAGCTCTGGTTAACTCCCCCTGGGACTCCCCACAGCCATTTTAACTGAGGAAGCTTTCAGGGGCCGCAGGTGTTACTGAACAAGGATGAATGCTTAACAGGCACATATTATCTTCAATGCATTGTGGTGTTTCATCACCTCTGTAGCACACAGCATGACGGAAGTTGCTTAACTTCCATCATCCATCAATTATTAGGTCCATTTAAGTGGAAAGTGTTTTCCATTTGAAGACTTGAGATCCTGAAAGTGGCCTCTCATGGAGCTATGTGCAGAGGGGAAGTCATGGTGACTGAAATGCATCATTAGTGCTCTGGTGCATGTGCTATGGAAACATTTACACTGTGTTTGATGATGTGAGCTGATCAATCAAACATGTGAACGGACTAAAACCTTTAACCGACTCATAAACCTCTTTGCATCTTTGCAGACATATCTTGTCGGTTTTGAGACCGTGGTGCGCAGGCGGCTTTTAAGTGATACTGAAGGAAGAGTTTTCTTTGCAAAGCTCCCAGTAAAACACACAGTAGATTATTAAAACATACAGTAGACAGGACAAACAGGCTTCAGTGTTCAGCACTCCGTACAATAGGCCCTCTCTGTCTCGCTGTGCGTAGGAGCCGATGATCAGAATGAAGCCTATTCTTGTTACTCCCGTTTAGACCATGACCTAAAATGGTGACTTCACTTCATCAGCTCTCTGCTGTGCTGCCATTGAACTCAGCTGCCTCCCTCAGGACATAAGCAGCAGGTTGGGTGGGGCAGGTGACAGACGACCAGCCTAAAGACTCCTTTTGAAACAGTCTTGATGTCTCACAGTGCGGGATCCAGGGAACAGAGCAATTGAAGGCTTGTTTTAGTTTATTAACTTTAGTTTTAAAACCTCATTAAGAATAAAATATTTTCTTCAAGAGACTTAAAACATATTCTGTACATACATGAGAATATTAAAAATAATCCAGATAAAATACACTCACAGTTATGTGTGAATGCAAAGTACACCTAGTGCAGTTGGGTTTAAATGCAAATATCTCAGGACTTATCCGTTAATGTCGCCTGGTTTTTATCAGTATATTTACTTAACTGCACTGCACTGCATTGTACCTTATTCTGCCTGAAGGAAGCAGCCAGTTCACTTACTTTGTCTGGATTAAACAAATGGGATTCATTGTGTTAGTTAGAGTTGATTTATAAGTGCTGCTAAGTTAAAATAAGACTATTTCCTAGTCTGATCGGTGTTTTGAAGATAGTCCATCAGTCATTAAAAACTTGGACAGCATCAAGAGAGAGAAAGACTTATTATTGCCACCTATAAAACTAAATATTACTAAAAGAATCATAAAAATAACTCGCCATTTAATGAGGAATCAAAGTTTGTTTGTAACCAGTTTACTGCTGGGTGGAGAGAGGGAAGATGTGTCCTATAGATTCAATTTACAAATCTTGATTTTGTGGCGGAGGAAGATGCTTCACAACTCAGGACGAGCAGCAATTAAAATGTTAGTTTTGCCAGTTACCAGTAGGAAACACTTGAATATTAGTCATCATTCTACCTACTAATCTTGATTCAAAGCTTTAAAAGGCTGCACATGAATTAGTGGCATGATAATTGTAGAGGGTGATTCAGCATGTGTGTTTAAACTCAGCGACTCACAAATCTCCTCAACAAACTCACTGTAACTAGGATAAATATGAACTTAGTTAAGTATCTAGTATCAATCACACAGACGCCCTTTTTCCACCAAACAACCTCCTCATGCTTTCAGAGCAGAGTGAAGGATGACTGCTGCCTGTATTCACCTCTGGCAGCTCAGTGATACCATAATAAGATAAAGTGGCAGCATTCCCCACGTGTGATTCACTTTCCATTCGGTCACCTTTTTGTCGCTCTGTTCTCCAGCGTGTAAACAGCCATTACGTGTGTATATACAAGACAGATACAGAGTTCAACTATGAGATGATACAGATGTTCACACTGACTAATTTGTGTTTGTAACTGATGGCCGCTGTGAGCTTTAACAAGCAGGAAGTGTACTCAACACTTGTCTGTGAGATGTCTGGTAAGAGTCAGCACAAGGAAGTGCTACAGTAAAAAAAAAACAACAAAGAAGCAAATATTAAAGTCCGTGAATAAGTGTTGGAAACAATAAGCAGCCAAGATCAGTTATGTGTCGACACTTTGTATATACACTGGAAGTTTTCTTTCTTGGCCTCTTATATTTTCCATTGCTAACCAGACAGTTTACTGTGAAGCTGCTTGTCCCTGTGCTTCCCGCTCCCCTCAGCTCAGCGGTGTACTCGCCTCGTCTTTTACCTCCTCTTCTGTTCAACGGCAGGAAAACAACAGCTTGCATTCGCCCCATGTGGATTAATTAAATTGCTGCAGTGGTTGCTGTCTATGTCACTGATTAGGCCCTTAGCATGGCCCTCAGGGACCGGCCTGGTGTATAGTTACAGTGCAGCGGGCTCAGTAGTGAGAGCAGGGAGCAGGGGAGTACATCTGTGGGGGGTGGGGGGGTAACGTCACCCATGCTTGAAGAGATAGTGGCAGTGACTCCACCCACCCACCCAAAATTTGATTTGCCATTTTACGAGACAGATGGCATCTGTTGTTACTGCTTCACCTTGCAGGGACATGAGTGGACAAAGTAACTGGAAACCACACTAATGCATCAAAAGACTGAAGTGGAAGCTTCAGTAGACTCTCCAGCTCCATCACTTTGGATTCAAATATAATTATAATTCTGCACAGACTCAGCCCGTCCCTCAGTCTAAATATGGACGGGACTTTGAGCTATATTTGTCCCTGGCTGCCCAAAGCAGGAAGGAGTCCCAGCGTCATGTTATGTTGAGCTCATTGCAGGTGATAATGTCTGTGGTTTCAGTGTCAACAAGAGATGCAACTGAAACCACCTCCAATGATTTCATGTGTGTAATTCACACTTGATGACCACTACCTGCGTAATTCTATAAACCAAAGAAGCAACAAAGACCATCACTAGTTTGTGTCACAGTTTTTGTCTTTTCATCTCGATTGAAAGCTGTGAAATTCACAGTGAAGGAGTGGGCTGATGATCAGGCTTGATTGTGGGAGGCGATTCAGAGGTTTTAGGCTAAAGAAGTTTCCACCTACACGTTTCTGCATCTAGTGAAACACAACACAAACAGGCCCTTTATACATTGTGCCTGAGCAAAGACAGAAAAGTGCTGGATCACGCTGCCCTCCTCAGTCGAAGCTGTGAACTGCAGTCATGTGACAAGGACCCTGCCATCACTCGATTGTTCTTCATCATGTTAACTCCTAAACCATGATCCATTATTACAAAGCAGTATAAGTTAAAGGACTAATCCGTCTGCCTGTTTTCCTCCCCAGCTGTGTACATCCTTCTCGGAGCTGGAGGGCTGATGATGATCGTCGGATTCTTCGGTTGTTTTGGGGCCGTGCGTGAGTCTCAGTGTCTTCTGGCATCGGTGGGTTCAAGAGCTCAAACCTGCTGCTGCTGCATCTCACTATTTATTTACTGTAGTTTTGTTGCTTTAATGTCTGTGACTCCCTTTGGAGATTTGAGGGAAAATTTCTAAATAATTTCTCTGACATGAACAAATTTTACTGTTTTTAATCTAATTTGCTAGATTAACCAAGATAATTTGAGTCAGTGCACAGCAGGTCCTGTAATTCAACAGGCACAGAGAACAAGGTTTTTAATGATAAATGAATTGAATATTTACAGATTTTTTTTTTCTTTTGAGGACGTTCAGATTTCAATAAACAACAAAATTACACATTTCTTTCCAGGAAACATCGGAAATTGTGAGAGAAGTTTTCCAAGATCAAAATCAAAATTTACTGTCAGTCTCATTTTCAGGAGATTATTAAATAATGACAGATCACTAGAATAAATCTGTCAATCAGTCAGTTCTGGCTCAGAATCAATAACAACCCAGGTTTTTGTTCTGAACTTCTTTGCTTGTCTTCTGATAACCTGACAGAACAAGATTCTTAATAATAAATGAATAATGTATAAATATTTACTTTCCTTTGGGACATTCCTGTTTCAATAAAAAAGAACAAAATGAAACATTTGTGTCCAGGAAACTTCAGATTTGAACAGTGTGTGTGACGGTTTGGCCCACTCCTGTTTCCAAGATCAAAACTGGACTTTCTGTCTCAATACCAGGAAATGATTTGGAAATAGATTCCTACAATAAGTCAGTTGATCACTAATTCTTGCTGAAGACGACAATGAGCCTTGTTTCTGTTCTGCAGTTCTTCGCCTGCCTTGTGATAATCTTTGGAGCAGAGGTCACAGCTGGTGTGTTCGGATTCATAAACAAGGCACAGGTAGAGTTATTGCATTTTTTCTGTTTAATAAATCAAACACATAAATACTTCTTACTTTACAAAGCTGATTTTCAATTGTTATCTCATATTTTCAAAATCAGATTGCTGAGGAAGTCCAGAAGTTTTACAGCACCTCCATTTCTGACATCAACAATGAGAATAGCACTGCCATCGCAATGATTTACCACAACACTGTGAGTAAAACAAGGCTTGTGCTCAATTATTTCCTTTTTATTTCCTAGTTCGTACCATCACATTTATATGGTTTATATGTATAGATACGTGTATGAATTCTAACTATTTTTTCATATTTACAGCTGAACTGCTGTGGAGGCTCCGTATCGGACACAACCAGCGCACTGTGTGCAGATGTTCCAGAGGACACCCCGGTACGCTCCTCATGCCTGCTGTTACACTTTATATCCACACGGTGGCAGTGTAGCACCATTTTAAAATAACTCGCCGTGAAGAGTGATTGGATTTCTAAAATGACAACTCAAACAAGAGTCAGCATAGATAGATAGATAGATAGATAGATAGATACTCCGGAATATACTATAATACACAAAATTAAATAGTAAACATATATCCATGAGGTACATAGCCACATCAGTATATAGCAAAAAAACATAAAAACATGTTTAACCCTTAAATGAGCCTTTAACATATATGTATATAATTTTTTTTATACTTCACAATACCACAACAAAATCCTCCAAAATAACAACACTTACTACATGTGTTTGTTTGAGTAGGCTGTTATTTTGGACTTTGATACAAATTCTGAGTGTGTTTTTGTATGTTGTCATGAGGGACTTGACTGGGATTCAAAGTGCGCCTGCATGACGCCCTTTCTACCCCCACGACCTGAGAAATTAGTGTGTCCTACAGGATACAGAAACTGTTTGAGGGTTAAACAGTATATATGCAGACGTGGACAAATTTGTGTGTACCCTTTGATAAAAACGAAGAACCCACAACTATTTCTGAATTAATTTGTACCTGAAAATGACATGGGCAAAAAAGATGATGCCTTAACTTAATGGGTTTTTTTTTTTTTTTGCTCGCC
>OOFC01050866.1:5711-22655 GCA_900323345.1 Pseudochromis fuscus | reverse complement strand
ATCCCCACCCCCACCAACCAGACCACTACACGCTCACGCAACCCTTCATAATCAACCTATCCACATGAGAAGGGGAACACCAAAGTTACATTTCAATGTCATTTCTCGTAGTCCAGACTGATGTGGTGGGGAGGTTCAAATCCCAGTTATCCACGGACCACATTCAACAACACGATACGCTGGATCGTAGACTTCACACCTTCTCCTCGACTCCTCCCACCAGCACTGATAGACTTATCTCTCTGTTTGTCCCCCTCCATTAACACTCGCTCTGCTTTTAGCACAACTCTGTCACATTCCTCGCTTTTAACATGTTTCTGTGAGACTGCCGGTGCTGCACAGAAGCCACAGTGCTGCGCTGTAGCTACAACAAAGCACATGAAGCCTTCTTTGACACAGGAATGTTGTGATGAGGAGTATTGCTGTAAATATGAAAACCTATTTTATACATCCGCTGGTTAACGTTATTTATTCTGTGCCCTTTCCAACCCTTTTCGGCCTAATGCCAATCATACGTTGTGTGCTTTAAGTGTTTTGAGGACTAGCCTACATTTGCAGACTTAATTTTCCGTTATGTGCCTATTTAGTCCCACACAGTCAAGCCTCCAACTACTGTACTATATGCCTATACCTTTGCAATTTTAATACGTACGTTATGACTGTGCTTGCTCCCCGCCACCACTCTCAAGTATTTCTACTGTAAAGCACAATGTAGGACGTGTAGACATGATATCAACCCAAAGGGTTAGGAAGGTCTGATGATAAACTGCCCCTTTGTAAATCTCCAAGTTCACCTGAAAGGTAAATAACACTTTGTGCTGAGCTCTTCTTCTGGAGCATGTCTGAACTGTAACCGTGAGCTAGTTTGCTATTTTTGCGTGAATTATTGTGGATGTAAATTTTGTTGGTGTGCCAATAAGATGTGAATTATAGAATAATCTAGTTTATGTCATACTGTTAACCATAATAAAAAAAAACTTTGGGTGCTTTTATTGATGTGTGTTTTCTGCTTCTCGCCTCCGAAGTGAAACCAGAGTCTGTTTCTCATAAAGTGTCAGAAGCAGAACAGCACAGCCATGTAAATTTTGTGGTTGTTGAAGTTCCTGAACACGTCAGCAGCAGCAGCAGCAGCTCTGTGCAGTCACACACACACACACACACACACACACACAGTACAAGAGTTGAGTAAAGGTGAAAAAAGCAAAAACTAAACATTATAGATCATATTAACAGGAGGAGCCTAGAAATGTCTGTTTTATGTAAGTGTTACATTGAGGCCCACTTCCATAAATACTGATTCCTCACACTGAGATGGGAAATATCACATGAGGCGGACGAGGGTTTCTGACCTGTTTTCACTTTCTAACTTCGAACAGGAGTTAAACAGGTCACTTCATGGAAACAGAACAATAGATCAAACATACCAGTTTGTAAGTACAGAGCTGATAATTAGTGTTATCAGGGAGTTTTTACAGGGTATTGTGTAGGCTGTGTACAACTCTGATCAGCTTGGAGGGGAGTAAGTATGTAACAGTGAGTATAAATTCATGATTATAATACTGGGTTGTTTTTATCCAGAACTGGGTAATTATTGAACTAACTACATGCTGTGTTTATTTAACCAGCTGTGGGCTGTTATTACTCAACATTTTATTATTACTTAGTACTTTCTTGTTTTTTATTGTCAGAATATTTTGTTGTTTTATCCAGAATTTTGTCCTTTCAGACATTTTGTTGTTCATACACTAATCTTACTGAGATAAATTAACCCAGCATGTAGTTAGTCCAGTATTTACACAGCTCAGGGGAGTATAGTAACCATGAATCCTACCTAGTATATTATGAACACAATAATAGCAGCAAACCTAATATAACAATATTATTGTGGGTAATAATTTGTGCATTTCATTTCTCACCAGATTACACAAGGAGTGGGTGGTAGTGGGTGACAGGTAGAGTAGAAAAAAAATAAGAAAATGAAACTACACGTGTATGAAAAAAAAATGTGAAATGCCTTTTATTTTTATTACACATTAACTGCCCTTCACGTGGTTAACTGTAGTTCTTTAACACATCTACAAAGTAGCTGAAGTATCTCCGTCTGTCTCTATATATAATCTCAATGGAGCATAAAGTCAAAGAAACGGTGAGTGCATTGCATTTTCTTTAATGTATATGTATATGATAAGTACAAAAACCATCACAAACACAGAGTATGGTAACAGTCATTTTTCACATGATCACAGTAACAGTAATAATGCTCGTTTTCAGCCCGACAACTGTCTCTCAGAATAATAAAAAAAAACAAAACAGTCTGCTCCGTTAAGGCATAAACCCGATTGTTTTGAGTGAAATTAGTAGGTCTGCATATTCAAATACTTCAAGTGAGGTTATGCTCAAACACGTACATAAATATAATGTGCATGAATGCATCTCAAGTTTTTGCAGATATTAAGATACAAAGATGACATTCATAGATCAGAGGACACTGTTCATGGTTTGGTAAACCGTATGGTCCCATGTCAGTAGGAAGGTTCATGATTAAATAAACATGTACACTCAATAATTGATGAAAACTTGAATCACTTTGCAATAAATTGTATTAACGGATGTTAATGTATCACACATTTCAGGTCTCTTGTTTCCAAGTTGAAGGCTCTGGAACATGAGTCAGAAATGGAAATGGAGGAACATACAAAATGAAAGTACTGCAAGCTACTGCATTGAACAACTCAAAATAAAACTAGCGCACACATACAAAAGAATACAAAAGTTATTATGGAAGTAAACACAAAAAAATAGATGTGTTCTCGTTGATGGAGTGAGCTCCCCTCCCTCACAGAGGGAAACCAAACATGACTGTTTAGGGACCAAAGGATGAATAACACTGCAACTCTGAATCCCTAAGCCAGGAAGGCTAACAGCTTCAAGTGCAAACGAAGGCCTGGGCCCACTGAATAAGTCACAAAAGTGTTTAAGTGCAACACAGCTGTCAGACCAAACCCATGACGACATCATAGGTCCTTACATCCTGCAGTCTTTCTGACTCTTTGCTTTGCTGTAAACTGATGAATGTAGCTGCCTGCCGCTCCACCAGCTCCTGTGCATAACCAGTCGACCAGCTGCTGCCAACTCATGGATTCAGGAGCCTGAGAGGTGAGTTGTCCAGGATGTATTCACCAACACCAACAAAGTACATAACCTGTGCGATTCCAAACAAGGGCGCGATGACCAGAGCTCGGCAGCCTGCACCCTTCAGGAAGGCCGAGGGCCCCTCCTTCCTCATTATTTTACTGTTGACACAGAAACATGAGTTAGTCACACACACGGACAAAGGATGGAACAAAGACAGACAGGAGGCTGATGACTCACTCCCTTACCTTACACAATCCATAACACCATTGTAAGTCTCCTCACTGGCTCCTTTGTTCAGTGACTGCAGTCTGGTCTTCACCACTGGAAAGACAAAGCGAGATAAGTCAACATCCCAGAGCCGTTATTATAACTCAGCACGACACATGATGGCTGACAGGGATCAGAAAACTCACCATCACAGGGGTTAACAGCCACCGCCGCAGTGGAACCTGCAGCACAGCCCGACAGGAACGCCCAGTAGAAGGGAGACGACTCCTCGGGACTTGGTTTGCCCAGGCGGTTCAGGTTTGCAAACAATGGGAAATAAACAATAGAGAAGGGAACATCCCTGAAAGAGTGAGAGAAAGGGTTGTTTCAGACAAAAAACCAATACAAAGAAACTGGTCTGACAAGCTCATCGGGCGGGAATACAAGTTTTACCTCATCAGTGTTGCCCCCAGACCTTTGTAGAGCCCCTGGATGCCCTGCGTGTGGAAGAGTTCCTTCGCGATCTGAGTGGCTGACACCGCTCGCGGTGCAGAGATCACTGTGCTGGAGTTGTACGAGCGGCTGAGCACGGTGTTGGTGGCCACAAGTTTCGTGGGAGTCATCATGACTGGTTTTTGTTGTTGGGCAGCTTGGAAGGAAAAAAATAGAAAATAGACATTAAAACGTGCTCTGGTGTGGAAAGGCTGTGATGCGAGTAATTCGTCTGCACTGATAACATCAAGCTTATCTTCTTCTTACCGACTCTGCCTGCGTCCTGGAGCTGGATCTTGAGCATTTCCATGGGAGTGGTGACAACGACTTGGCACATTCCTGCACCACAGCCAGCCAGCATCTCTTTAAACACCGTCAGCCCCTTCCTGTGAAACGATAACATGAGCATCACGTAAATTAACTGATGAGACACTGCATATTTCTAAGATGATGATTTCATATGGTGACTAAACTCTTACCCATCCTTGCCAAGTTGATGGCGAAAGAAGTCATTGGCTGCCAGCTTGATTGCCTTCTCGGGGGTAACCAAGGTCAGATTTACAGCAGCACCTGAGGACGAAACAACCACACAGTTAGCACTGAAGCCACAATCCACTTTTCATTCAGCACAAGACTTTCCCCGCCACTATCATTACAATATATTCATTACCATTTTACAGCTAATCTACACACAGATGAGACAAATGCTCAGTAATAATGGTGGTGGGGGATTATGTCAAGAAACATGTTAGAAATATCAGAAGGAAAAGGAAAAACAAGCAAAACACAGAACAGAAGAAGAGATGATGGGATGCTGAGTGTCCAGGGGAAGATGCAAACATTACATTACATTACATTACAGAGAGACAATGACATCACAGAGCCCACTTTGTGTGGAGAAAGGAAATCTTTGATTCAATTTACAGGTTACAAGTCAGTAAGTAGGTTAACGACATAAAGAAACAGACATTTATGAAAGGACAGACTGAATCTTCGACTATGTACTGTGTGTGCAGACTTTGAGTAAACTTAAACTGTCATGTGGGGCTGTTGACCATGTAAAAATCCACCACAGGTTCATTTGGAAGCTCAACCAAAGTCTGTAATGACACAATTCATAGTCTTGAAAATGACGACCCATGACAAGTTGACAGGACAGTGAAGAGACAGCCAAGTAGTTATTGACAAAAAGTCAAATTACAGAACAAATAGATGGCAAAACAAAAACTTGTGCCTATAGTTTTAAATAGAGCAATATAGTAAGAACCATTTAATGATTTGCCTCCAGCGTGGCTGCGCCTTATCGGCTAGCCTTCAATATCCCAGGGGACCCACGTCTGTAATATGAAAAACACAGATGCAAACAAACAGCATTCCTCACACAAGCAGAGACTCAGACTAACAGGTCTCCATTTTCTTTGTAGATTCTACTTTTTACATCTGATGGACTAATAATGAACTAGCATGTGTACTCTGACTGCATGTAATTATACAGTTAGTGCAAGTGGAAAAACACTTGAGATCAGCTTCTTTTTTAAATTGACTTAAACATGATTTTTAAAAACCACATTTTTAAGCAAATCAAGCTTAAACCTCAACTAAAAATACACAAAAATCCAAAGTACCCAGCAGTAGTGACCATTGTTCAACCTCATCACAGACAGTGCTTACCCTCTCCTACATTTAATCCTCCAGAAGGTCTACATGCACTAGCCTACTGCTTCTTAATCTTCAGATGTGTGTAACTCTTACCTCTGTACATTCCAAAGTATCCCTCTGATCGAACTGTCTTGACAAGGCAGTCCATCCTATTGAAGAAGAACAAACACAACATTAATGGTCTGATAGAGACACTCCATTTAAGAGAAACATCCAAGTGTTTTGTAGTGGTTTAATTATTTAAAAAGGAGGTTTGTTGGGCAAGGAAATGGTGACTGCACCACATGAAAGTGAGTGCTGGGAGGGTAAATGGAGCAGTAAATTTCCACCCTGGAAAGGCATGCTAAGAGACAAAGACCACCTCACTGGAGAGAAATGACAAGGATGAATAGTCGTCACGGTACATCAAGTAAGGAATGTCCCTGGTTCTGCATGTGATGGTATTCATGTGTCATTGTTGGAGTAGTCAGAATAGTGCTAGATTATATTAGCAAAGTAGGTATGATACCAAACAGATTGGACAAACACAGTGTTGCCGTGCAGCTCGTCCAAGCTCAGTATCTATAAATATGCTTACATGCTCTTGTAGACCTGCTGGCCTTGTCTCTGATTCTGCAACCTGGTCTTTGCCAAGTCAATGGGGAACACACAAGTAACCCCAACGATGCCAGCAATACCACCATTGATGAGCTTGGCTGGGAGGCTGAAAGGAGATGAGAAAAGAAAACATGTTAATATGTAAACCAAAATAGGCATTAATTTACATTTCATAGATTAAAAAATGATGACAAACAAGGTAGCCCTAAGTATATAATGCCAAATGACCTATTGATTAAGCAGTTATTTTATTGCTTAAATCACTTGACCTATACAAAAGTTTGGACATCTAATCAAATGTCCATTAAAATGTGTTCAAGTCTGAAAGGGTAGTTTTAACTGTCAAAATCCCAAAGATAACCAGCATTCATTGCATACTACAGAGAGACAACATTTGAGGGACTTACCTGATCTGTTGCTGAGACATGATGACTTTTAAACAAGTGAAGACAGAAGATAATAAATAAAGTGATGTAGATTCAAGTGTTCTTCAGTCAGTTGAATGAATAGAGTCCTAGAGAGAAGGACAGGAAGAGTTACAAAGCTTATATGAGCAGCTGTCCGAGTCGTCACAGACTTTATATACACACAGGGCTCAGCCCACTCACGGCAGAGGCTTTGACTTTATCTCTATGCCTCAGAGTCACGTGACAACGTTGTGGCGGCTCAGTTACTTCTGTGAGTACTACAACCCGGGGGCGTGTCATAGCTCACATACCGGAACACCATATATGGGCATTACCGCCTTTCATGGTCTTGATTCAGATCTTCAACTGAATTTCCAAGTAAGTAGATACCGGCAGAGGCCCGAACAGAGAATAACTTTGTTGTAAAATGAATATTACTAAACCAATAAGATTTCGCTTTCACGCAAATATAATCTTTTACAACCTTTTCCCACATTGCAAATAAAGATATCCTAGATTCATAGATTAAGCTTTATCTATTGCAGAAAATAAGTGGTAAACGATCAGGGAAAAGCTCGATAACTATTCTGTTCAACTATTCATCTTCAGTTTCAGCACCGCATGAACGGTTGACTCAGTTTGCAGGCAGGCTGGCCAACTAACCTAACGGAGACACCCATTCAGAACAATACCGTCCAAAATGCGAACAAACCGGCGATAAAGAACTTGACAGATTGAAAAACACTTACTAAATTTATCAAAGATAAACAAAGCCGTTTGACTCACCAAAAGATTGTCTTGTAGTACTTCTTCTAAGATTGTTTCGAGCCGTTAATCTTTACTTCCGTGCCTTTCGCTGATCGCGCCTGCTATTATACCTTTGAGTGGACCCACTGGAAATTTCCATTGAGCTTTAAGCATGGGGGAGGACAAACCTCCCTAAGTCCCGCCTATTGTTGAATTCCAGCCAATCAGCCTTTAGCTACTACTTGCAGTTGATTAGCTAATTCTACCCATACCCTTGTCTCTAATTGGAAGGCAGACCTATCAATCAACATATTCCAGCAATCATACTAAGACGAAGGTGTTTTGGGATGTACAATGAAAGAAACCATTGTTCGCCAAGCATTCAATTAAAATGATGTGGCAAAAAGTTAAATTATATGGAAACAAAGGCTTAAGGTTAGACCTTTAAACTATGTTTGTATTCAATGAGATTAGCCCAGTGTTGGGGAAAGGGTCAAAGCCCCATTTCTCAAAGATGATCTCAATCCCATTAAGATCATCATGGCATTAAGATCACTCAGATAATCCTGCAAGCTACATCACTGAGGATGACATCATTGTATTCTATTCCAGGCTGTTCTACTGTTTTCATTTCTACTCAGACAGCAACAGTTGATAAAATATAAATACACTGTAAAAGAATAATACACAACACTATGTCACATGGTCTCAGTAGCTCCTGTTACAACATTAAAATGCTGCTTATACGTTAAGAAATGATAATTAGTCAAATAAATGACGAAAGTGTAATATTTTGAACATACATGCAGTATAATACAGTATAACTCTGATAAAGGAAATTTGCATCATGAGCACTTTTAATGGTTGATTTTTTTTAACAACTTTGTGCTGCTTTATCTGCAATGAAGTAATTATAATTGTGGTCAGCCTCGTTTTTATTGTGTTTAATGTGTGTGAGAAAGTTTCACCCTTCTTTTTTTACTCATTGCTGAAGTATCCACTCATCTGCAGTTGTGTGCTGTCATATTCCCTGCAGCTGCATGAATCTGAAGCAGGATTTCACTGAAAAGGAAATTTAATGCTCAGCAAATCCATATTAAATAAAAAGAGACTAAAGTAAACCATTGTGGTAAGATAAATATGGCTAAATCTTTTGTGTAATTAAACCAGGAACAAAAGGTAGCTATTGTATTACCCAAAGAGATGCTTCCTGGGTTTTACCATACCATCTAGTAACTTCTAGAGATTACATGCTATGGAAAATTACAGAGTGAATGCCAGAGGGTAGAGGGTTTATCTCAGGTGTTTCTCAGGTGTTTTTAAAGTTACAGACACATTCCTGAAAGGACCTGAACTTTACAGCTTACACAAGCCCCGAGGCTGAAATTGTTGTATAACAGTGGGTGGTGCACCATATATGTGGTTTTTGGCACAGGCAGCATCTCATACTCTACAGTACTTTTGTTTTCTTTTCACTGTCTTGTTCACTGTTTTTGTAAGATTGTCAAACACCTCATCGTCCACTTTTCTTAGAACAAGAGCAGCTAAATCAGAATTAAATGAGTAATTATTATCATCAGAATCTTAAAAAAAGCAATGTGATGTAAAACTAGACACCATTCATGATTAAAACTTGCTTTTGAATTGTGAAAGACATCAGCAGTCCAGACTAAGACCATACAGCCATGCTAGCAACTCTGTGAAGTGGCACATTGGTCCTGTGAGCTAGCTGCTAACACAACTTAGTATTGAATATTAGCATGCTATTATTTGTTGATTAGCAGTCATAAACCAAACGATGAGAAAAACCGAATGGCACCAGAATTTAGGTTAAGGACTCTACAAAGTTTTTACATTTCATTCTGAGGTCAACACGAAATCAAATTCCATGCTAATCACTCCAATAGCTGTTGAGACATTTCACTCAAAACGATACTTATGAACTTTTTGTTGGTGGTAAAGGAAATGTCAGGGCATCACCAACCTCTTTAGGATACATTGTCTAGGGACCATAGATGTCTGTGGGGATCCATGGGGTAGATGTTGAGATATTTCACAGAGTGTCTGACTGGGGGAAGGACAGGCAAGGTCAGTGGACTACCAAAGTCATTGGGACAAATAATGTCAAACACTGAAGTTCATGACACTTATAGTTGTTACTAAAACCTGTTGCTGGTGCAAAAGAAAAAGATGTTACATGTCGGTCTATACAGAAGTGGATGACATACCAACCGACTGACCGACATTGGCGTCACCGGCGCCACGCTGCTATGGCAGCTACAAAAATTCTCACATTTTTTCCAGTTGAATAAACAGAACACAAACAAAACTGTATGGTTTGTCTGAGTGAAAGAGATGATCGGTATGTGCGCCACGTAGTCGGTTCCCTTGGAGTGCTGATGGAAGCAAATTCCATTTCATCCACTGCTTTATCCATTAGGGTATTAGGGTTTTCAAAACACCTCTACACAAATTTCAGCCGCCCGCCATGTGGCTCTGTAGGTAAAGCCATACCAGGCAACAACAGTCATGTTTGTATCTGTTTGTAATTAAATATATAAGAAGAAAAAATTAAAACCAAAGATTTTACTTTTGGAGGAAAAGAAACATATTTAGTGTTCAATATGTCACATATTGTCACAGGTACAGTTAGAGGTCAATGATTGTAGGACTGCTTGGATATAAGACTGCAATATTTTGTCAGCTGACTGTTTGCAAGACTAAACAGAGTATCCGCTTGTCAGAAGTTGTACAAGCCCAAGGCAATAGTGCCTCAGAAAAGAAGCCCAGCTGTGTCAGCATTGTGTAAACCTGTTTTACATCCATATTTTCCCTCCATACAGTTCACTGGACCATATCCAGTTTGTTTCTCTTCTGTTTCTCACACTCATAACACACCTCGCACCAAGGTCGCTTCAAGGTTTACTCCTGTTGAATAATGAAAATGAAAACCACCAATGTCATGAGATGTTCTGCTGGTTTTTAGGTTTCATGTTTGTATTTTGTTTTTCCCCTAAACAAAATGCCTCAAAATATAAGAAACTGTCAGAGCAGCAGATCCAACCAACAACCAACACTTTCATACAAAAACTGTGCTATAATATTTGTAGAATATAATATGATGCAATGTCCGAGAGACCCACATGGTGGACTTATGATACATTCTCCCACTCTGACCTGTTGGGCTATTTATAAACTGCAGCTGTCTTCCAAAATACCCTTTGTGAATGGGAAACCACGCACGTGAACACTGCTTGGGATGAGAACGCCTTAGTTACCAAACGCACACATTAAGTTTGACGTTTCGTAAGTCTTGTGAAAATCTTTTCGGTTTACCGTCATCACTGATAATCCATTTAATAAGAGTTGTGTCAACAATCATGTGCTTTCCAGAATGACCGTAGAGGCAAATATAGGGAGGTGACATTGTGGACTGTCATGGCCTTGTGTTTGTTATGTTGTAAACACAAAGCTACCATCTGACACAGGATGTGATTAAGTCAAGCACAGCTTAGGCAAAGTGCTATTTAGAGACTTGAGCTTTAATTGAGTTGTAATCAGAGTATCCCTTTAAGAGAGAACTTAATAAGTCTGGGAGTCACACTCACATGAGCGCACAAAAGGATAATGATACAGACAAAATTATGCACTGGGATCAACCACCATTGTAAACTGAGAAGCAGAGCTGCAGCACAGATATGCTGGCCAACAATGGCACAGTCAAACAAGCAGGTACAAGGCACAAACTGCAGATTAAACTGTATCCATCACAAGCGAAAGAATGACCTTTGTCTTTTCACAAAACATGAAACAAAAATAGATAATATGAGAGGAGGAACGTAAGAATCAGACGGGGAACACGTAGTTGCTCTGTCCAGGGTACGGGTAGATCCGCCTGACCGGTTTGGTACACTGATCTCCGTCTATGCTGGATCTGTGAGAACACTCATCTCTGTCAGTCCTGCAGGCCCCACAGTGACAGCTGAGAGCCACAGGGTAGGTGAACTCAGGGTTGGAGTCGATGGAACAACCAGGCAGAATGGCTGTGCGATACTCGACCTTATCATAGGTGCAGCCTCTCTGGATGAGGAAGGGTGGTTGGATCATGTCCTTCACGATGCTGTCCTGGTGGTCATGTAAACAAATACAGGGGTTACAGTACATACATTATTTTTTGATGTACTGCATTGAAATCCCTTTAGATCTTTACTTACAATCTCCATTTCAGAAGAATTTGGGGAAGAAATTGTGCCACAATTTCCATTGTTTTGTGTCACTTTCATTTTTAATGTCAAACAAAACCTTTAATTAAAACATGCTTCAACACCAAATATCAAACATACTCTGAGTAATTACCTACAATAATTACACATTTTCAGTGGATGATGAATGCGGTATATGGTTGTGTTTGTTTTTTTTTTTTCAAGAAAGAAAAAAGTGTAAAAACGAACTATGTCAATCTATCACCTTTTTAATTTTTTTAATTAGTGATTTTTGACATTCTAACCGCATGAGTCTGTTTACTGTTTGTTTATATTGATTACACTGTTCCCATATATTTAAAATGTTCTTTTTTTACACTGTTCCTCTTTATATTGTTTTGTTACTTATAACTATTGTTTCTTGCTTATTCTCTGTTGGTATCTACTCTGTCGCTGTAACACTGCTCACTTCTGGAACTACGAAAAATTCCATTTTACTCTACACAGATAATACTTACCATATTTATTTCTTCTTTTATTATTTTTGGGCCTTTCCATTTTAAATGTTTGTTTTCATACAATTTTGTTATTGGTTATACTTATTTGTAAATTAAAGATTCTTTTAGGGAGAAAAATACTTTTTGGTTTGTTGACTGAAATCATCCAGCCAAATCTGAAATTTCTTTAGGCCTGTTATAAACTTACAAATATACAACATTTCTGGTTTGTGTAATTACAAAAATTAATGACAACTTTTTTCTATCCCCACAGAGGACATACATACCTTTGAGTAGCAAAATCCCATGCAGATAGTGGTGTTGATGGCCACACAGAATTCACACTCTGGCTTCTCCACATAGAGGGTGAAGTCAGTGGGTAAGCACATGGGAACAGCCGGGCTGAACAGCAGCAAGAGGAGCCAGTAGGGGGACAGAGAAGTCTCCATGTTTTGTCCTGCGTGGGAAGAAAAGACAAATAAAGACCAACATTAAAGAGTTGATCAAACTTTTGGTTTCTTAAATATTATTTTCTTGTGTCAGTTACCTGCTCGACAGATGCAGCACTCACAAGCAAGATGATGCTCTGAGACCTGCTGAGCAGTATTTATATGAACATTAAATACCAGTAATCCACCTTCACCCAAACTAACTGTTATCTTCCATCTGTGACGAAATGAATGCACTGGACTTTTAGCCCATTATGCGGATGACATGCATAATGGTTTCCTTCATCAGCAGTTCATGAAGAAACCATCTCATTCTGTCCAGAGTGGTCTAAAAGAGTGTCCACTAGATGTCACAAAACACAGAGAGCCTCATTCCTGCTTGAAAAACAGCAGATTAGCAGTTTGAGCCTCTCAAATTTTAACCCGAGCTTTACCTCCTCTTTCCAAAACAAACCCATCTGTCGACAACAAACAGTCACGGTGCAAATTTGTACTGAACATTGGGAGAAAACATTCAGAGAAGGTTTATCTAATCTTTTAAAAGTAAAAACTGCTGCACATCAGCTTCAACAGATACAGACAATGAACTAGAGGCAATAAAACTGACGGAGTGAAGTGTGCACTTCTCCTCTTCCTTATCTATAATTTTGTTTAATGATTATCGGGGGATAGTCAAAGTCTCTGGGACACTTTAGGTGAGTAAAACACAATTGTTCTAAATTTTTTTTGTTTTTTTCTTTATAGTTTGCTCAGATGTATTCGCACAAAAACGTGTATTGTGTAATAAACTCGGCTACTACTTCCGTGTTACACAGTTACCTTTTATCACGCACATGACTGACCTGCTGGCATTTCTTGTTGTCCTTTAGTTTAAGGGTGACTTGGACTATAATTCACAAAATAGTTGAAACACATAAAAAATTAAAGGAGTGCAATAAAACTTCAGTGTCAGTCTTGTGTCATTGATGCACTCTCCACTTTATAACCATTAACAGTAAGTGCTATTTTACATTAACTTTTTAGGAACTTACTGTAACTGATTCTCTAAACAATGGTGACTTGGGTGAAATCAACCATAAAATCGTCAATTTTATAATTATATATATTAACTTCCATTTGTTGTCATGACACAAAGGTCCAGGGCAAAAACACACACTTTCTAGTCAGAATATTTTTGAAAATGACAAACACATTTTTTTCCTGACACTTTTGACTCAGAATTGCTGTTTGTCTGTGTGTCAGCAAAGAGGTAATCAAAGATATGGAGTCTAAGTAATGCCATGGTATTCATGTGTGACTGTGACAAATAAAACATCATGAGGAAGTGACCAAATTGTTAGGACATCACCTGCCCTCCTACCCTCTTAGGACATTTCCTAAGATGACCTGGGGTTGTAGACAGACCCATCCTTATTGTGTCAATATGTTACTGCATTTTATAAGGAAAAGAGACGTCTTGATAACAGATCATTTGTTCTTGCCAACAGAACGAGACATACCACGGGATCACCACCTTTTACAATCACTTAAGTTATGGCACGCTTTAGCACTTTGTGTCCTTGATGGATTATTAACTAAAGTGAACTGATATTTAAAGCCTCGGCGTGGACTAGACACTTGTCAAAAGCAAGAGAGAGAATTGAAGGATCTCACTGTTCTATTATCAGTCAGAGAGACTTTACCAACAGTCCAAGCTGGAAGCAGCAGGGGATTGAAAGCTGGAAATCTTTGGATATATGCTGTCCGTTTATTTTTTTGATTTTGGTATTGGCATATGTACAAGTGGGCAGGCAAAGACATTAAACATTAGCAAGACTGTATGACAGAGAAATTCTGCTGAATACAAGAATTCTTAACTACAGATCAGTGAAGTGTCAAGGAAGCTCGTTTACTCCTGCTGAGTTCACCATGGTTGGTACAGGTGGCCCAGTGGCGACTTTCTCTGTGTGGGACTATGTGGTGTTTGCTGGGATAATCGTGGGGGCAGCTGGAATTGGCCTTTTCCAGGCCATCCGAGGTCGTAAGGAGACCAGCAGCGCAGAGTTCCTTTTGGGTGGACGGCAAATGACAGCTATACCGGTTGCCATGTCACTCACTGCCAGCTTCATGTCTGGCATCACAGTCATCGGCACGCCTGCTGAGGCCTACCGCTTTGGAGCTGCCTTCTGGCTCTTTGGTTTCTCCTACGCCATCATGTCTACCATCACTGCCGAGATCTTTGTCCCACTTTTCTACCGACTGGGGATCACAAGTGCCTATGAGGTAAGAAGATGCTACACTATTAATTAGGGCCTGAGCCCAAACCAGGGGCAAGGGCCTGATTGGTATTGCTCCATTTCTTTCTTTCTTTTTTTCGTCTTTCTTATTATTACGTCCCTTATAGGCTTAATTTGACCCCCTAAACATGCTCAAAAACTCACCAAATTTGGCACTCACACCAGGCCTGGTGAAAAACTTGATAATATGGAAAAACCAAACCCCTCAGTGCAAAAATGGGCTCTGTGGCACCACGTAGGCTCAGAAAGGTGACCGCTGCGGCCAACAGGAATGTCATTGTAGTACTCATCCAGACCTAAAAATCATGTGCTGATACCCCTAGGCTAAAATCAACAGGAACTCCACAAACTGCATTTCAATCTTAAATTCAACGCCAAAATTTCACTTTGAACTAAATGTATCTTGTCCCAGTGGCTTCAAAAGCTAACAGATGACTGAGGACACAAAATGACTTATCAGTTTTTTCATTACTCGAATCGTTTGGATTTTATAAGTCCTGAAAGTTGGAGTGCTCCTCTCTGTTCTCCCTTTACAGTCAATGGAAATACGTGGGAAAAAAGGCTCTCCTGTCACTCTGGGCCCTCCACAGTCTAAGTCTGACAGCTTTCTAACCTATGCCAAATGAAAGAGCATGAAAAAACCTACAAGAAAATCATATTTTGTGTGACATTTGATCAACTTTATGGTACTTTTCAGGAGGTTTTCTAAAAATGTTTCTCTTCCTTCTCCTCTCTCTGCACTCCCCTCTCTGTGACCTCGCTCAGAGAGGGAAAGCAGTCCCCAATACACACACATTGTAAAAGCTGAGAAAGGGCTGAGAAAACTCTCAAACTAAAACTGTCACAACTCAAAAATGGTACAAGATAGAAAAAACATGTAAATACAAGACTTAAAGATCAAAGTCTTGTGACTCTTTTAAAACTTTAATGAAGTTTGTAGGTCAAACTATGTTGGCACAGTGGAAGCTCAAACAGGTGTGGGTTTGACTGCTTTCTCCATTGGATTACATGACAGAAAAAGCTGCACAGAGCACCATCCTGCTCACTCCCAGCAAACATTTCATCAACCTAGGGGTTGACAGCCGGTCTAAAGGGCGACCTCTTGAATGAAATGAGTGTAAAATAGGAAAATAGAAAACACAAAGAAAGAAAGAAAGAAAGAGGGCTGTTATGAGAAGCTGACCACCTTGGTGCTTTGGACCTGTAGGGCAACTAACAAGTGCAGCAACAAGAAAAATCTATAAAGAGGTTTAACCTTCACACTCCTAAGAGCTCCACTAAGTGTAGCTGTGCTGCTACAGGTGTGACACAGTGAGGCATCGTCCCATGTTTGGTCACATTCACAGGTAAAGTGTGACTCTGCTGACATTACTATTCCTCTCTCATCTCCTCCTTCCTCTTCTCTTTCATATCTCTCCTCTACTGTCCTCTCCTCCACTCCTCTAATCTCTCTCTCTATTAGTAGTCTATTTACAGCATATTCAGTCTGGAGTCTGCCAACACTTACTGCTCTCCAGAGCTTTATCAAGCCACTGATAAACTCCACACACACACATTTACATACAGACACATACACGCCATGTTATGGAGAGATTTTAAGTGTGTGTGTGTGTGTGTGTGTGTGTGTGTGTGTGTGTGTGTGTGTGTGTGTGCAGGTAAATTTGTGCAGCTACAGTATATAACGTATAAAGTCTGAGTTCCTGTGTGTTGTTGGTGTGGACATGTATGTACACGTCTGTTTATATGCATCCTTTTTGCGTGTGTCCGTGCTCATGTGTATATGTTATCAGCAGTGTCCCAGTGTGCTCGCCGAGGGCCAGTCTATTTAGTGTTCATAACAAAGCCTTTTACTGAGGCTCCAATCAGGATTAAACCCTTATCAGCACACACAGACCACAGGACACAGCCAGGCAGTGTGTGTGTGTGTGTGTGTGTGTGTGTGTGTGTGTGTTTGTGCGTGTGTGAGAGAGACACAAGGGTGGGGGGTAAAGGGGATTATTTTTGTGTTGTATATTGTGTATGTGTTCTTGCGTGTGTGTGTGTGTGTGTGTACCTCCATACATGGAAGTGCATATATATTGACCATACAAGCTTACGGGTGAACGTGTGAATGTGCAGGTGTCTGACCGTGGATTTATGCATGGAAGCAATCGTGTGTGTGTGTGTGTGTGTGTGTGTGTGTGTGTGTGTGTGTGTGTGTGTGTGCACTGCAGACTGTAAAGCCCATGCTATGCCCTTTGCTCTCTCTGATCTTTCATATAAATAGGAACTGCAAC